>UXGD01000527.1:0-55234 GCA_900474315.1 Torymus auratus | reverse complement strand
TGATTATTAAATTAAATTAATTTTTTGTTATAATTTAACTAAAAATATATCATTGTCGTTTTATTTAAAGCAATTATAAATTGATTATTAACCAAGGATCTATGAATAAAACGAGGACTATCTTATATTTATGACGAAATGAAATTTATAACAATCAAATAGATGCCTATTGGATGCTATGCCTATATGATATTAATTATGGACCATGTTTCATTTTAAAAAATTGTAAACTTAATGCAATAAATACAATAAATGTATATTTTGCAATGAATGTATATAAAATGTAATGATAAAAGTTCAATTTTCGATGAAAACACCTGGAGTGGACAGCTCTCATTTTTTCTGTTGATTCTTCCATTCTAAAGTTTATTTTATAAATTATATTCTTTTTATTTAAAAAAAAATCATTAAAAAAAATAATACTCTCTCTTTGTAAATTAATTTTAAATACAATTAATGAATTATGCTTCGTACGTTGATGCATGTAAAATATCGGTATTTCAAGCAATTTTAAATTTTATATTTATATAAATATATTTCACTACATTGCTTGTTGTAAGAATTATTTTATAGTTAATATCAAGTAAAACCGATAATTGGTACAATTTTTTAAAATTTAGTTCCTTAAAAAGAATAATAAGAATAGTGTGCATTATTTTGATGTATTCCGTTTTCATATAATATTTAATTTCAAAACGCGACCAGAAAAGTACCGAAACCGAAAGCAAAAATACTTACAAGGTGAAAAAATTCTACGCCTCGTCCGATCTTACATCTCAGTTTTGCCCTTTTGCTTATACTTACAAAAAATCTTCCACGGCTTGGGCGTTCCCAAGCTCGCGTGCGAAACTTCAAACTTCACACCGGCGCGTCGTCGACTCTCTTCACTAAAGCGGCGTCGGACAATGCGCCGGGCCTCGGACAATGCGCGCCGTCGGCTGTGCTTCGAGCAAACTCTCCCGTGTTCTCCTAAACGCACAATAAACACGTGAAAATGTGTCGCGTGGGAGAAGCACGTGGAGCTTTAACCGAGCCCCGTCCGAGTGCCATCCACGCAAAGCCACTCAGACGACGCGCTAACGAGAAAAACCGTGGGCTCGCGCGCGCTTTTATATGTGTGTCGAGCTTTGAGTCATCAGCGTAATTGAACAATTTTTCTATGATGACGACGACTGTCGCACGTCGCGTGAATCCGAGCAATTTTAGCGTTACGCAGATCGAAGCATAATTCATTGGTTGTCTTCAAGTGCTGACCAATTGTTTCAAGTGTTCTTATAACTTTATGAGTAAAATCATTTTTTTCTTTAACTAAATTAAATGACAGTAATTCTAAAGATTATGGTGTAAAATAATATTTTTTTTATTAACATATGATTATATAATAACTTAATACTTGTTCATTCTTAAAGAATGTGTGTATTTTGTACTTTGAATTTTTTAATAAAGATAGAAAATTTTGAAAATCAATGTAAAATCTTTAAAAATCAATTTTTCGAGATTCAACCCAACGATTTGTACATGGTAAATAAAATTTATTAAATATAAAAAATTTCCCGAAATTACATCTTTTTTCTCTCAAAAATTCAAATCAAAATTCAAACCATCAAAAATTGGTCAGCCTTGATCTTTCCGCGTGCATTCTGTCTGGTCGAAGTCCCAGTACAGGCCTTTACACCAGGCGAGAGAAAAACACGCGGCCCTTTCTTCTTCTCATTCCAGATGGTACAAGTTCATCGAAGGAACTTCACGCCGTCAGCCCGTCCAACTGAACGAGCGCGTGCGGCAGGTAAGCGGCACGCTGATCATCCTCGAGGCCCAAGTCGAGGACTCGGGCAAGTACCTCTGCGTCGTCAACAACAGCGTTGGTGGCGAGAGCGTCGAGACCGTGCTGACGGTCACGGCGCCCTTGTCCGCCGAGATCGAACCGCGCAGTCAGACCATCGACTTCGGCAGGCCCGCTACGTTCACCTGCAATGTAAAGGGTAATCCGATCAAGACGATCTCGTGGCTGAAGGACGGCAAGCCCCTGGGCCATGAGGAGACGGTGCTGAGGATCGAGAGCGTGAAGAAGGACGATAAGGGCATGTACCAGTGCTTTATAAGAAACGATCAGGAGAGCGCGCAGGCGACCGCCGAATTGAAGCTAGGAGGACGATGTGAGTGTCAAATTTTATTCGTTGCTTTACTTCGTGACCTTTTTATTAATAAAAATTTCTTTTTTATGCAGTCGAACCACCCCAAATACGATCTGCCTTCCATGAAGAAACTCTCCAGCCTGGACCCAGTGTCTTCCTCAAGTGTACTGCCAGCGGTAATCCGACCCCCGAGATCACCTGGGAACTCGACGGAAAGAAATTATCCAATACGGAACGGTTCCAAGTGGGACAATACGTCACCGTTAACGGCGATGTCGTCTCAAACCTCAACATCTCCAGTATCCATACCAACGACGGTGGACTGTACAAGTGTATCGCGTCATCGAAAGTGAGTTTGGCTCTCTTTGCACAAACTGACAAAATTTAATATTAGCTTAATTACTGCATTCTTCTGTATATGCAATGAATAGTGCTAGATTCAAAATAAACGGTGTGCAATTCACATACAGAATTGTTGATAAAAAAAACCATGAACCAAAATTAGAATTGTAATTTATGTAGAAAAATAATCTTCCATAAAAGTCGAAGTTTTTGATATGAAAGAAGTTACTAATCACATATAAATCGTAACCTGAAATTTGTTTGCACAAACATTTTTCATAAATCATGAACTAGTATATGAAAAGTCAGAAACAATTTTATATGTGAATATTTTATTATGAATAGCTTCTATTTCTCTAGAAATTACACTCAACCCCAATAAAGCAGATTTCTATATTGACGTATTCACTTATTTTCAATCTTAAATAAAATTATTAATTTCTTGATTACAGAAACAAAAATTAATGCATTTTATCGATTACAGGTCGGTTCAGCTGAACATTCTGCCCGCCTCAACGTTTACGGTCTGCCTTTCATCCGCCACATGGACAAGAAGGCCATCGTCGCGGGCGAGACGCTGCGCGTCACCTGTCCCGTGGCTGGCCATCCCATCGAGAGCATCGTCTGGGAGCGCGACACGCGCGTACTGCCCATCAACCGTAAGCAGAAGGTCTTCCCCAACGGTACGCTCATCATCGAGAACGTCGAGCGCATGACCGATCAGGCTACCTACACCTGCGTCGCCCGCAATGCTCAAGGCTATAGCGCCCGCGGCACCCTGGAGGTCCAAGTCATGGGTAAGTTCAGATGTTTTGGTTTTACGATTTACTTTTCAGGATTAATTTCAGGTTAGGCAGGTTAATTTTTTTTTTTTCAAGAATAAATTAAATTTTGAAAGAGTTGGATTTTTCAAATATGCAGGCAGTGATTGCCTCAAGTGAAATTTGTAAAAAAAAATTTGTCAGAATCATATTCTTGTAAAGTATTAAAACATTTTTTTTTTATTGAGGAATAATATTTAAATTATAATTAGCTTAACAGAAATTTAGTATATTCAAATTTCAGTACTTAAATATCAGGTTTCAAGTAATATTTTTTATTTGAAATATATATTCCAATATCTGTTTTGGAAAATTTAATTTTTAATATTAAAAAATTGATGTCTTTTAATTTACCTCAGGGATGATTGAGTCTTAATTGCCACGCAATATGTAGCAATTTACAAATTTTTCAGGTGCAGTGATAATTAATTATTTTTTTATTATACAATTTTCTCTAGCAATTAATTACAACATGATGAGATAGTTTCCATATTGCTGAATAAAATTTGGAACTACCATCGGGAACCGTGTTCCTTTGGTGCTGTATAAATAGGCGATCAGGAGTGATAAAAACAAGTAATAACTATCTGCCTCTCACTTAGAATCTTTAGGCTTTGAACTGTCAAGCGCATCGAAATAATAAAACAAATCTTTGCTATCATATCTTTATAAAAATAAATAAATATTCGACATTTGTTTATACAATAACTAAATAAATTTTTCGATGAGCTTCGCAAGTTCGCTTTTTAAAGGGCTCTCTCATTCGACATATGAGCAGATAGTTTTTTGTCGCAAATAGTCATCACAATAACGTGCCTATTTTATCTCTCGCATTAAGTCTCATGAACATAAACAGACACGCTGTCATAAGTAAGCCAAAGAATGGGACTACAAAAATGAAATCATCTTTTAAGTATCTCATTTGCTAATGATCCATGATTGTTACACACTTTAAAGCCCGCGAAGCGAGGAAGAAATATTGCCATTGTTTATCAAGATTGGTATGGCGGTTCATGGTTGACACTGATTTTTCTAACGTGCCCACTTCCATTCATTAGATTAACTTGGGTCACATTGAACTATTTTGTTTCCATGTATTTTTTTTTCAAATTACCGATAAATTTTTTTTTTTTTTTTTTATATATTAATAAAATAAATAATTTGCATTAAACAAGATCATTCGTTATCTTCGTCAGCATTAAAATTAAACTTTATCAGATACATTCCAACTCTTCACTTTTCATTGAACACTAATTGTACACAATATTCTGTTCTTAATCTATAGAACATCAACGAATATCCTCCTTAAATCAATGTTTCTGTTTTGAAAAAAGAGCTACACATATTCGAAACAATATTTTTGTGCCTATGTCCATCGATGATTAAAAAAAGTCATAATTTATCGATGTCACTCAAATCAAAATGATAGCTCTACCGTCTAGAAACAGTTCGTAATTGGATAGTTGCGCATGGCCTCCATGTACAAGACACTATCCAATCTAAAGCACACCGAATACAAAAATTCTCAACCGTCAAATGCGACCGTTTCCAACTAAAACGTGTCCCCCTCTCCCCTTAGCGAATCGTGTCTGTTGGTATGATTAAGGGGTCAATCACCGTCATCGCGCGACAGATGGCGCGTCGTCATCGTCGTCATCCCGGGGCTATGCGTACGCACGCTCGTGCGTGTGTGTGTATATATGCGCGCATCGAGATCAAGCACGTTCAATTGAGCGCGCATTGTTTGCTCGCGCCTCTAAGATACACTTTTCTCGCACGCGCACGCTCCTACATATTATCGCCACATACTCTGCAATCTAAATTGGTATACACTTACATATATACCTTATAAGTTGTATCTGTGTCTCTTCCGTTATATTTCGTTTTGATTTGTTGCTAAAACATCAATTGGATGAAAAGATATTTTTAGAGTTGGTAACATATTATTGTTTCAAATATTGTCGAGGTCAGAAAGGAGCTAAATTTTGAAAATCCACGGTAAACGTAAAAATAAGATTAACTTGATTTATTAATTGAAGAAGGTTTGTTTATTCATGTATGAATTTATTTCTATTCGACATTTATTTGCTGTTATTTCCGATTCAAAATACTTAACTCTCCTGCTGTGTACAGCATCTGTTATAAGATGCATAACAATTGACTGCGAGATTATGCATGTAATTATAATAAATATTGAAAATTTCATAGCATCGCACTTGCAGGAGGGTTACACATGCCCATTCATTTTTCTTTGGTTCGCTATTTCTTTTTCGTTTTCATATTCACCACAAACACAATTGGTTAACAGTCATCGTTACAAGAAAAAACAAACTATATTACTAGCATCACCGACGATACAGCCGTTCGCGTTCACGAAGGTGCCGATGAACGCGGGCGAGTTCGCGAATCTGCAGTGCATCGTGCCCATTGGCGACCTGCCGCTGAAGATTCGCTGGACCTACCCGGGCGAGAAGTTGGGCGGCGCCTCGGGCGTTCTTATCAAGAAGGTGGCCGACCGTGTGAGCATGCTCATGATCACGGCAATCACGGAAAAACAGGCCGGCGCATACATCTGCACGGCGGAGAACGCGGCGGGTGCCGCCTCACACGCGGCCAATCTCACTGTCAACGGTTCGCAGCTCTTCCATTCTCGATGATTGGATACATAGTCCCGTTGTCTTTGTTTTGTCTTTTGTTCAGAATTTATTGCGTCGAGTGCCTATATTATAGCGCTCGTCGAGTATGATGGTAGTAATCGAGTCCACCGTATTAGTTATGCGTCGGTATCGTATGTGCACCCCATCCACTACGACTCATCCTTCCGTCCGAGATATAATCTTCAACGAGACAATTCAGTTTCTATATTATTTCCACATTTTTCGTTTTTTACTTTATTGAGAATTCACAAAGGCACTGGTAAAGAACAATTAGTAGCATTAGAAAACTACACTAGTATATTTTCTGCTTGTACGACGCCTGCAGTCGGGCCGCAGCTACTGCCGATCGCGTTCAACGCCGACACGGCGAACCAGGGCGACTCGGTCTCGGTGGCCTGCTCGGTACTCAAAGGCGACATGCCCATGGACATCGTGTGGGCGTTCGGTGGTGAGCCCGTGAGGCCCACGGCTGACCAGGCCATCACAGTGAACCGCATAAACAAGCACCTGAGCACACTGAGTATCGACAACGTGGCGGCGCGCCACGCCGGCGAATATACGTGTACCGCCTCGAACGTCGCCGGCTCGGTCAGCCGGTCTACCATACTCACCATCAATGGTACCCTCTTGATGATCCTGTCCTTGGTTTATATCTTTGGTTTTCGTTTTGATTTTTTGTCCTGGACTAATTCCTGCACTATAGTGGAAAGACCCTGAATCTCATGTCGTCAGCGAGGTCGTTGAGTAGGGGGTTGAACATCGTCGTAAATGCCAGAACCGCCATATCAAAATGATCGGATTGTTTCTACCGTTGTTAGGTACTTATTTCTAAATAATAAACACTATGGAATTAAATATATACATTAAATATACATCGATTATACTCAATACAAGTTTGTATTTAATATGAATTCTTATATGTCCTTAATGGAAATATCAATATTTGAAACTCAAATTGTAATAAATAAGGAAACTTGAATTGAGTATAAAGTTTAAAACTTACAATATTTATGCAATGAATTTAATCATTCGTTTAGAAATGATTACAAGCAAATGTTATCTATAAAGTTATTGAGCTTCCAACTCTAAATGAAACGATTTTTGATAGTAATCACGTAAGTGATTAAGTATCTGAAACTCCCGATATGATAATTCATCTTCTCGATTCCTCGCTTCCTCGTGTCGAATGATCACAGTTGCCCCGCAAATACTGCCCTTTACATTCGGCGAGGAGCCAGCTAGTTGGGGCGAACTCGTTTCCGTCACTTGTTCTGTGGCCAAAGGTGACCTGCCCATCGAGATCACGTGGGCTTTCAATGGGACACCACTACGCGAGTTGCGCGACCATGACGCTGTCATCGCGAGCACAAACAAAAAGAATAGCGTCCTGAGCATCGAGTCGGTAGCCGCTAAACACGCTGGGGAATACACGTGTCTGGCATCAAATCACGCCGGCACTGCTTCTCACTTGGCAGTTTTGAATGTCAACGGTACATCTATTAGAGTATTGGGTTTTACTAGATCCTAGTTGAGTGATTTCACTGAATCGAATGATTCATGTTTCCCATACTTATCCTTAAATTCGTTGATTCTTCTACAAATAATATAAAAACTTCTGACTATTAGTAACATTCATCAATGAATACATACCAATCATATTACTTTCACATTACGTCTCTGTTCTTGAAAACTAAGTGGCACCTCAGCTTCTTCAATTTACGTTCGGTGATGCCCCGCTAAATTCCGGAGAAATGTTATCCATCTCTTGCACGATCATCAAAGGCGATCTCCCTGTGAATCTCACGTGGGTTTTCAATGATGAAGCAATCGCATCTGATCGAACAGATGTGAATGTCGTAACAAGTCAACGAGTGAGCTTTCTCAGTATTGACAGCGTATCGGCAAGACATGCTGGAAAATACACGTGCATTGCGAGAAATGTAGCTGGATTCGATAGCCACACGGATACTCTCGCGGTCAACGGTAGTTCCTAATTATACACCGAAATTCATTTCTCTCGCCTACAGCTTTGTAGAATTTCATACTATAATTAAAAAAACTCTATGCTTATTGTCTTTTTAATTTGAGTCTTTGTAATACATTGATTTTGTTCTTTTCCGCTGTATTCTTTCTATTACTGACCTTTCATTGATATATTTGAACGAATTTAAATAAAAACTGATGCAATGGTATATCATATTATGATTGACTATATGTTGTGCCTATTTGGATAATATCTTGAATCCTGCTAATAAATCTGTAAACAAAGATGGTAGTATCGCTTCGTAATCTGGAATGAGAAACGAAGAGCAATTTGTCAGTGGAAGTGTGACACTGTTGTGGTAAATATGTATATCCTTGTAAAGAATCACTGTGTCAATGATACTAAAGCCTCACACGTATCGCATGCAATCCTGAATACAATACAGACAAACATTACAGTTGCTCCTCAAATCGCACCGTTCGAAATTACGGAAAAACCCGCCAATTCCGGCGACTCCGTTTCCGTGGTTTGTGCTATTATGAAAGGTGATTTGCCGATGGAAATCACCTGGTCCGTCGATGGTGTATCCATTCAAGAAAAGCATCCCGATATTAATGTTCTCGCTACAACAAAGAAAAATAGTATTCTTAGTATTGAATTTGTTGCTGCAAGACATGCAGGAATTTATACCTGCTCAGCATCAAATAAAGCTGGAGCAGCAAGTCATTCTTCAATTCTAAAGGTTAACGGTACGTGCGATTGAAAGAGCACCTTTTCAAACAACAACCCTCTCTTGCCAAATCTACCTTTTCATATCGGTCCTGTACGCAAAATATATAAAATAAAAGTGAATTTTCTATATGTTCCAATGAAAATTCTTAAAACATGAGGTTGTTATAATGAAATTCTTCTAGCAATTTTGGTTAAGTCCTTCTCGTTTCAGAAACTATTTTTTAGATTATGTATACCGTGTTCTTCATATTAGCTACAAAAATATAAGAGAAATCATCAAATAATATTTTTCAAGTCGCTCCTGAAATCGCCCCCTTTGTACTCGGCGATAAACCATCTAACTGGGGAGATACAGTCACAGCTACATGTACAGTACTAAAGGGTGACCATCCGATAGACATTGAGTGGGCTCTTAACGGGAAGCCATTAGATCGGCAAAATGATGAAATTACAATCATTAATACTAGTAAACGCGTTAGTTTATTAACAATTGATGGCGTACAGGCACATCACGCTGGGGAATTCACCTGCACAGCAAGCAATGCTGCAGGTGCAACCAGTTACACGAGCACATTGATAGTCAATGGTACATTTCAAGAATTAATAATTTTATATCTAAATATAACAGCAGTCTAATTCCTATATTCAACCCTAGTTTCCAAAAGTATAGAATGTAATACTTGCTTCACGCTCGCGGTTCTTATTTTATTAATCATCTTGTTCATTTTTGCTTTCCTCATAGTTCATAAATTTCTTTTTGTCAAGTTTCTCCTCAAATTTCTGCCTTCGAATTTGGAGTCGAACCGTCAAATTCTGGCGAATCAGTGTCAACAATTTGTACTGTTTCACGTGGTGATAATCCTTTGGAGTTTATTTGGTATTTCAATGGAGAAAAACTAATGGCTGATGACAGACACGGTGTAATTATATCTACTAATAAACGCAGAAGTTTATTAGAAATTGAAGCTGTTAACGCTAATCATGCTGGCGAATATACATGTTCCGTATCTAATGAAGCTGGTTCTGCAAGCCACAGCACTGTTCTTGCTGTCAACGGTAAACTGGCATGTGCAAACAGTGAATATGAATACTTATAAGTAATTCCTAATCCTGAATATAAAAATTTTTTGTAATCACTGATTGTAACTTTATAAAAGCTATCAAATTTTCAAAGAAAACTTATTTTCTAAAATACACATAAATTTACGACATAAAAAGATTACATTAAATTTTTAGTCCCCTATTCGCTTATCCCTCTGAGGCATATTCATCAAACTTGTTAGATCTTTCATGGAAAGGATTATTTTACAAAGAAATCTGATTGTTTTTCTCATTTCATTCAATATGGTTGCAGTCCCACCACAAATTGCACCGTTTAATGTTGGACAAGAACCGGCTAATTGGGGCGAACAAATCTCGTTTATTTGCAACGTATTAAAAGGCGATGATCCTATTGAAATACATTGGGCATTAAACGGTGAATTAATAACTCCCACATCACATCCCGAAATAAGTATTTCACATAATGGAAATAAAGCTTCGTTTCTCATAATTGGTTCCGTGAATGCCCATCACGCTGGAGAATATGCGTGTGTCGCCAATAATTCAGCGGGATCCTCTACGCGTAGTACAATACTATCCGTGAACGGTATACTACACTTAAAAAGCGGATTATGTCTGCTTATCACTGTGTTTTACGTAATTAAATCTTTTGCACACTTATATAGAATATAGATTTTTAAAGTATTGCTTAAAATTTCTTTTCTACGTTAAAAATACCTTAAATTTCCTCAAAACTCCATTTTCATTCTATTTTGTCTACTCTTTATTAGAGTGTATCTTCCTTAGTAAAATGTACATAACTAGTAATGTCAAAAAATATATTTATCATATATTTTTGTCGAAAAAATAAAATCGGTGACGTTTCGATAAGTCCGTTATTTCAATTAATTCTACCGATGGGATTCCAGTTCCACCGCAAATTGCATCAGTGACTATAGGAGATGGACCCGCGAATTGGGGAGAGCAAGTCTCTGCAACTTGCAATGTCTTAAAGGGCGATAATCCAATTAAAATACACTGGACTTTAAATGGCAAACACATAACACCCAGAACACATCCAGACATTAATATATCAACAACTGGAAAGAAAATATCCTTTCTCGTTATTGATTCTGTTTCGGCTCATCATGCTGGAGAATATACGTGTATTGCCAAAAATTTAGCGGGCTCGTCTAGTAGTAGTGCAGTTTTAGCTGTTAATGGTACTTTAAATTAAATTAAATAATTGTCTTAACGCGTACATTGCTTCCTTTGGTAATGCACGGTTTATCCACTACGTAAACACAATTTACTTACCAAATTCCACATCTAATTCCTTGTTTTATTGAACCTAATAATATCGATCAAATAAATGACTTTATTAGTGGCGCCAAAAATCGTGCCATTCTCCTTTGGTGATCTACCTGCTAACTCGGGGGAGTCAGTCTCAGCTACTTGTTCTATCTCAGCTGGTGATCATCCAATGGAATTCGCCTGGTTCTTTAATGATGAACAATTATTACCACATGATATGCCAGATGTATCGATATCCACTCATAAACGTAGAAGTTGGTTAGAAATAGAAGCAGTTCATGCTCGCCATGCTGGTACATATACTTGCTCTGTATCCAATGACGCTGGTGCTACCAGTCATAGTTCTATCCTCTCTGTAAATGGTAATTAGGCATGAACATATCATTGTACATGTTTAATAGAAATTGAAAATATTTACACTCATGAAAGTGTAGGTCCTTTAAAAATCGAATTTCGATCAGAATTTGAGAACCGTTTTCTAGTACCTAAAAATGAAGCGCCGTTGATATTATACGCTCTAATTTTTATCATGAGCTATATTATTCAAAGTAATTGACTACTTTTATAATATTTGTACTTTGAAAAGATTATAGAATTACTTCGAAGTATTAAAAAATTGTTAATATAAAAATCATCAAAAAGACGAACCAAAGTAGAAAAAACAGCTTCAGATTGTCTTGTGCATTGTATCAAGGGAGTTATTTATATATAGCTATCAATAAATAAAGTCCGTGATATATAATGCATACACAAGATAAGGTGATAAAAAACAAATTAAAGATTTTTCCTTTTATTGTCATTGGTTGTAGAGATTGACAATAAGAGCCTTTGTGGCCGAAAGAACAATTATTTTAAATAATAGAGCTCTCATTACAGGAACAAAGACCTGTGAAATCTAACTAAGGTAACTGTGCATCACTTTCAGATACCACAAGCCGGTCCGAAAAACCTGATAGAAATTCGTTTTCCAAAAGCCGAGTACTCGCCTTACAAGTAAACCAACTTTCCATCATCATTCCATTTCTAAGTGCCCTTAATAAACTTTTTCTAATTTTTTTTATTTTTTTTTATTTTTTAACTTGAGCTGATTGAAAAAGAGGACCCCAACGAAAACGTAACAAGTAGGAAAATGCAGAGAAATGCACAACACCAATACACTTGTTCAGAGCTTGACAAAATATAAAATTAAAAAAAAAATTAATTTTGGGAAGTGAAGGAAAAGTTGAAAACAATAAAGGTGAAGTTTATGCTAAAATAAGAAGAAAAATCAATTTTCATGCAATATTCAGTAGTAAAAATTGAAAAAAAGACTAAATATTTCCTCTTTTGTGCACGGGTTAATTCGTATGTAAATGCTCAAATTTAACTAGATTCTTTGTGTTTTTAACAGTTTTATACGTTTCCTATTGATATTTATCGCGAGCACTCGTTTAGATCCTCTTTTAATTTTAAAAAATTGGAAAAAGTTTTTACTTACCTTAACACAAATATCCTTCCCATAATAAATTAAAAACTATTGTTTCAAAAATGTTGAAGGTACAGAAGCATTATTGCTTGTTTATGATCACAACATTGATTCATCATACAACAATACCGCATCGCGAGATCTTAATCTTTATCTTTCATCCAACCTTGTTCTTGTGACATAATGATTTGGAAAATATAAAAATTATTTTTAACACTAAGGATATGAGATTTAACGAAAAATTTATTTGTAATAATAGTGGCACCACAAATTACACCGTTCTCGTTCAGCGACAAACCGGTGAATTCAGGAGAGTCTATGTCAGCAACTTGCGCTGTATCTACTGGAGATAATCCATTGGAATTTTCTTGGTTTTTTAACGGAGAATCTATAAATACCCGAGAAAAATCTGAAATATCGATATCAATTAATAAACGTAGAAGTACTTTAGACATCGAAGCGGTTAATGCAGATCATAGTGGAGAATATACTTGCTCAGTTTCTAATCAAGCTGGTGCTACAACTCACAGTACTGTTCTCGTGGTTAACGGTAATTAATAGATGAGCGTTTACTAAGTTTACAAGAAAACATGATTTCTTGTTTAAATAATTCCCACTGCATCCATTTTCTTCCCTTGCCCGATGTTTAGACGTTTATAAGGTTCGACTCTAGAATTTGAATAAGATTTCTTTAAAAATTTTGTCAAGATTGCTGAAACAGTATAATAATAATGAAATGATGAGTCAAATTTGTGACTTTTTTAAAATAGTTCACTTCGATTTTTTGTCAAGTTTCTCCGCAAATTGTTCCATTCACACTTGGTGACGGACCTGTTAACTATGGAGAGACGATGTCGATAATTTGTTCTGTTGCCCGTGGAGATCAACCATTAGAATTTTCTTGGTATTTTAATGGAGAAAAATTACTATCAGATGATAGGGAAGGTTTATCAATATCTACTACTAAACGTCGAAGCGTGTTAGAAATAGAAGCAGTCAATGCAAATCATGCTGGGGAATACACGTGTTCTGTGTCCAACGAAGCTGGGGCTACAAGTCATAGCAGCATTCTTCATGTTAATGGTAAAATAGTAGTAGTAGTAGGAGACTGTTGCGTGATGTTTGATTTTGTAATCAACAGTACTAAAATTTCTTATTAGTGTAGGTAGTATATTATTGAATTGTTATTGTTACTGGTATATAACTATTAATATGTTTTGCGTAAAACAGAGTTTATTAAATCATTAAAGATTGAAATTCAAAAATATACTACTTGCAAGAATTTACGTAATGTCAAATTCTATAAATTATTTCTCCTTGTTTTTCCATTCCTCGAAGTCTTATCCATTCGGTGAATTGTGTTTTTTTCAAAACTGATAGTTCATTATCTATTTCGTTTTATCTAATATGGTTACAGTACCACCACAAATCGCACCGTTCAATATTGGACACGAACCTGCTAACTGGGGTGAACAAATAACATTCATTTGCAACGTATTAAAAGGCGACGATCCAATTGAAATTAATTGGACTTTAAATAATGAACCAATAACACCCGCATCTCATATTGGCACAACTATTTTAAACAATGGAAATAAAATCTCAATGCTTATCATTGGCTCGGTCAATGCTCATCATGCTGGAGAATATACGTGTGCCGCTAGTAATTTAGCAGGTTCATCTACACGTAGTGCAATCTTAGCCGTTAATGGTACACAAAATCAAATTTTTTAGATGTCGCTTGTAAATTATTTATTACAGAATTTTATTTTTATTATATTGGCGTCTATTATGAACCACTATTCCCGGAATCTGGCCATGAAACCTTCATCCCTTCATGAAGTTATTATCAAATAATATTTATATTGTGGTGCTGTAAATCTATCAATAGTGTTTTCAAAGACTATAAATTATTTAGACAATTTTATTATTATATACATATATATATATAGATTTTATAACATAAATCGGAATTTTAATATCATTGAATAATGATGTTCTTGTTTAGGAAATCTATAGGTATTACCCAAAATTCAACTGGATCAATAACTATTTGATAACTTATATTTAACTAAATGTTATAAGTAATTTCACTATCATTAAATATGTGGACGCACTATAAAAGGTCAAATAATTGTTTCGGTAGTTGCACCACATATCGTGCCGTTTTCCTTCGCTGATCGCTCTGCTAATTCTGGAGAACTAGTGTCAGCAACTTGTTCTGTTTCTGCTGGTGATTATCCAATGGAATTTTCTTGGTTTTTCAACGGCGAGAAATTAAATGTACATGATATGCAAGATGTATCGATATCTACTCATAGACATAGGAGTTGGTTAGAAGTTGAAGCGGTTCACGCACGACATGCTGGTATATATACATGTACGGTCTCGAATGAAGCAGGTGCCGCAAGTCACAGTACTGTTCTTACTGTCAATGGTATGCAATTTAATTTTGATTGGAAGTAATATCTTCACTATTACGCCAATGGCTTTCCACACATCCTATTCCTTATATCTTACCTAAATCAACTTAGCTTTGATAGTGACGAAATCGAGTGTGAAATTGTTTAACATTGCCCCTAAAATCTTCAAATAACTAAGTAACTCAAAAATCTAGTTTCACTTAATGAGTGCTCTCTAGGTCTTCATTTAGTAACATAAGGGAAACTGATTAATGTTCACTATTGTAGCGTCAATGAATTAATACCTTCGGATGTAATAAACATTCGAGCAGAACATACTTTGACACTAAATAAAATTCATAAGTAACTATTCATCATGATACAAGGGAAAGAATAATTGTGAGCAAATATTTTATTACTATTATTAACATAAATTGTAACTCAAAATCATTTATATTTTAATTATACATTCACTAAATAACACCATAATTTAAATGTATAACATTATTCACGTAAATAGTTGCCCCGCAAATCACGCCGTTCTCCTTCAGTGACAGACCGGTCAACTCGGGTGAATCTATATCAACAATGTGCGCTGTATCCGTCGGAGATACCCCTCTAGAATTTTCGTGGTATTTTAATGGCGAATCGATAAGTACTGAAGACAAACCTGAAATATCAATATCCACCCGTAAGCGTAGAAGTACAATAGACATTGATGGCGTTAACGCAGAACATAGCGGAGAATACACGTGCTCAGTCTCTAATAGAGCCGGTGCTACTACTCATAGTACCTTGTTAAGTGTCAATGGTAATAAACTAGCATGAGCGTGTTTGGCGATGTTTATATGGCAAATATTTTTATTTAGTCACCCTTCCACCGACTTTTATTTCCCTAATACCTTCGATTCTTTTACATTCGATTTAAAAGACGAGTTTTTACTTGCTTGTTCTTAGTCGCACCACAAATAGGAACGTTTTCTTTCGGTGAAGATCCCTTAAATGCAGGAGACGCAACATCTTTAACTTGTTCTGTAACAAAGGGAGATTCTCCTTTGGAAATAATCTGGATGTTTAATAGCGAACCTATTGATCCTGCAAAACATGAAATTACTGTCAGCGAGACTGGTAAACGTACGAAACAACTCACTCTAGATTCTGTTCATGCAACACATGCGGGAGAATACACGTGTATAGCATCGAACATTGCTGGATCTACATCACGATCGGCCATATTAGTAGTTAACGGTACTTATGAGTGTGTTGAAAATATGAAATGCTTGTGTGAGTTGCAATTAATTATCTCCTATATCAGACTTTCCTGTATTTTCCTAAACAATGTATGCAAATTTGTACATTATATTGTTACTATTTAATTTTGGAAACACTTTGGAACTTTTTCTTCTCTAGTCCTATCATATTTAATATCACGTAAACTCTTTTGTCAAGTATCTCCACAAATCGTGCCCTTCAGTTTTGGCGATGGACCGGTCAACTCTGGAGAGACAATGTCAACGATTTGTATTGTTTCTCGTGGCGACCAGCCTTTAGACTTTTCTTGGTATTTCAATGGAGAGAAATTATTATTAGACGGTAGAGAAGGATTATCAATAGCTACGAGTAAGCGCAAAAGTGTATTAGAAATTGAAGCGGTCAATGCTGAACATGCTGGCGAATACAGCTGCTCTGTTTCTAATGAAGCTGGTGCTACCAGTCACAGTGCCACTCTTGTAGTAAATGGTAAATTGATTGGCAATTGGCCTGTAAAAACACTTATGTTATTATTGTTTGTATTTCATAGAAATTATTTAGAAATTAATTATTATTTATTATCAGACTTTAAAAAGGTGATATATTCGTTGAAAAATTAACTAAATTTAAATATGATTAAATTAAAACGTCTATTTATAAAAAGTCACAGTGATAAATAAGTCTGATATAAATAATGTACTTTAACAGTGAGACTATCTCATAACTCCAATGACTCATTAATTCAAGATCTACCTATTCCTTTATGGCGTATTTTGTTTATAATCACTGTAATGGGAATTTCATTACGTTTTACATCGTATGATTACAGTTCCACCGCAAATTGCTCCATTCAGTTTTGGGCAAGAACCTGCTAATTGGGGTGAACAGGTTTCTTTCACTTGCAATGTACTAAAAGGCGATGAACCTATAGAAATGAAATGGGTTTTAAATGATGAATTAATTTCTCGTGAATCTCATCCAGACATCAGTATTTCTCGTAACGGAAATAAAATGTCGTTTCTTATAATTAGTTCAGTTACTGCTCATCATGCTGGAGAATATAGGTGTATTGCAAGTAACTTAGCAGGGTCATCTAATCGCAGTGCAATATTAGCTGTTAATGGTATTCTATAATTCGAAAAATCTCAATACTTTTATCAATTATTTACTGCAATTTATTGCACGACATCTGCACTTTTGAGCTTGCTACAGCTTTGCCTACCAATCTTGATTATCTGTTCTAA
Source organism: Torymus auratus (assembly GCA_900474315.1). NCBI lineage: Eukaryota > Metazoa > Arthropoda > Insecta > Hymenoptera > Torymidae > Torymus > Torymus auratus. The sequence continues at coordinate 37,846 of UXGD01000527.1, read as the reverse complement.
ACGTTTTTTTAAATGCTTATGCGACAATTTCAATTTCTTACTTTATAAAAATGAATGAAACTACTGTTTTTGTAAAAAAATATTATGCCGATAACAACTGTAAATAAAGTATAAAATACGAAATGAATGTCTCTAAAATATCCTAATACTTATAAACAAATACAACGAAAATAATAAGTTTATTATAAATATAAAAGTTTATTTGAAGGACTATTAAAATTATCGGTTTTATTGAATTGTTATTCTTTCACAACGATACACTATATTATTTTTATATGACAATCACATAAATGGAATTACAGTTCCTCCACAAGTGGGTCCAATAACTTTAGGAGATGAAGCTGTAAATTGGGGAGAACAAGTATCAACAACTTGTAATGTTTTAAAAGGCGATAATCCGATTAAAATACAATGGACTTTAAATGGGGAACCAATAACATCTAAAACACATTCAGACATAACCGTATCAAGAGCTGGGAAGAAAATGTCGTTGCTTCTTATTGATTCTGTGTCGGCTCATCACGCCGGAGAGTATGCGTGTATTGCTAAGAACTTAGCAGGATCCTCCAGTCGTAGTACAATTTTAGCTGTTAATGGTACTTGCTCTATGAAGAAACGTTGACATAAACGTGTTTATATATTGCTTTGATAACTAAATTATTTGTTTACCTGTAAAATGACCTAGTAATTTACTCATAAGTTTCCTTTTTATCTCCTCGTTATTCTACATGAAGTTCAAGTAATGCTTTGATAATAATGTCGAACAATAAACTTATTTCTATAGTTTCTCCGCAAATCGTGCCATTCTCGTTTGGTGATCGTCCAGCCAATTCGGGAGAATCTATGTCTGCGACTTGTTCTGTTTCTGTTGGTGACTTTCCGCTTGAGTTTTCTTGGTTTTTCAACGGTGAACCATTATCACCGTCTGACGCGCAAGACGTCAGTGTATCTACTAATAAGCGTAGAAGTTTGCTTGAAATTGAGGCTGTTGGTGCTGATCACTCAGGCGAATATACATGTTCGGTATCAAACGAAGCCGGTGCTACAAGTCACAGCACTGTTCTTATAGTCAACGGTAATTGGGCATGTAAATCTCGTATTAGTTTTTACAATTCTAGGAATGTTCTTACTAACTATTCAAATAACTTGCATTGTTAGTAATGGCGAAATAATGTGCATCTGATACATAAATACATTCCCATTTCCTTCAGACTGTGCACAAGCTTAACAAAGTTTTTGATCACTTCATTCAAACCAACTAAACTTTCATAAAAATTTACAGATTCACCAAGTTGCATCTTGCTTGATTTTGCATGGAGCTTAAATTTGAACAAGCTTACATGAGCTTTTGCACATTCTTCCAAATCCTATTACTACCTTTTCGGACAATAAAAATATTTAATAATGTTAACAAATGTCAATAGACATTCTATGTTTTTATAAATATATAAGTTTATTACTATTAAAACGGAACTGCGAACGTACAAAATAAATTTGAATTAATTTAACAATACTCTCACTTAGTATTACGTATTTTTATAACAAAAATTTCATGACAGTATCTGGTATTAATTTTTAATCATTTATGCAACTAGTTTCCCCACAAATCGTGCCATTTTCGTTTGGTGATACACCAGTCAACTCCGGAGAATCTATGTCAGTTACGTGTGGCGTGTCTGTTGGAGATAACCCTCTAGAATTTTCCTGGTTTTTTAATGGCCAACCGATACTTGTCCAAGAGAAACCAGATATAATTATTTCTACTAACAAACGGAAAAGTGCTCTAGACATAGAGTCCGTTCATGCAGACCATAGTGGAGAATATACTTGTTCTGTATCAAATCAAGCTGGTGCTACGACGCGTAGCTCAGTTTTAACTGTGAATGGTAATAATTCGAAATAATAGTGGAACCATTGTCTTAGAAAACTTGAAATTATTGTGTATGATCATTTCAACTCCAAATAACTCTACTTTCCTTCCATCCGTTTGCTTCCAACTAATCCAGTATACATCTTTTTCGGTAAGAAAATCACTTAAAAAAACTTGAAAACTGATTATAAATAGTTTTTCTTATTTGTGTCATGTGCAGCTCCGCCGCAAATTGCTCCATTTACAATGGGTCAAGAACCGGCAAACTGGGGTGAACAAATTTCTGCAACTTGTAGTGTATTGAAGGGTGATAATCCAATTAAAATACGATGGATGTTAAACAATCAAACGATTGATTCGAAGAGTCATCCAAATATAATAATAACAAAAAGCGGAAAAAAGATTTCCCTTCTCGTGATCGATTCAGTTACAGCAAGTCACGCGGGAGAGTATACGTGTGTCGCTAGCAATTTGGCGGGCATTTCGACTCATAGTGCAGTTTTATCAGTTAACGGTATATTCAATAAACAAAAACGTAGCGTCTTGTAGTTTTGAAATTATAATCTTAGATACTACAACTATTGTATATATTATACCTCGACTCATTCCTCAAATTCCTTTTCGTGTTATCTTATACGTGAAAGTGATTTTTATTCTCCCTTGTTCTCAGTGGCTCCTCAAGTAGGGCAGTTTTCTTTCGGTGAAGATCCATTAAATGCCGGAGATACAGCATCACTAACATGTATTGTTGCAAAAGGCGATTTTCCTTTGGACATTGCATGGATGTTCAATAATGAGGCTATTGATACCACAAAACACGATATTATAGTAAGCGAAACCGGCAAACGTACAAAACAGTTAACAATTGATTCCGTTGGCGCAAGACATGCAGGAGAGTATACATGTGTCGCATCAAATATCGCTGGCTCAACAACGCGATCAGCTGTATTGGCTGTAAATGGTATTATAAGAAAAATAGACGTAATTGCAACTTTCTCATAACGACTCGAATGACTTGGTTTTGCAGTTTTATACAATTTCATAATGGCTTCCCATAACTATATCACCAATTAATATTTTATTTCATTATATTAGAATCAGTTCTATGGAATAGACGCAAATTTCAAAAGTTTGCGATTTGCAAAACAGTAGTATACGACTCTAAAAGTTTAAGTAATAAGTAAATTTCTAATCATTCAACCTCATACAGATCCTCATCTTTCCTTTATCTAAGACTATTCTTAACTTTTAGTTCCACCAATTGTCGCTCCTTTCATTATCGGAGAAGATCCTGCCAATTGGGGTGAACAGGTATCAGCTACATGCACGGTATTAAAGGGTGATCGTCCTATAAATATAAGCTGGACTTTAAACAATAAACCGATAACTTCTAATAAGCACTCTGATATATCGATTACACGAAGTGGCAAAATGATTTCTTTACTAAGTATTGACTCAGTAGCAGCACATCATGCAGGTCAATATATATGCATTGCTACAAATGAGGCAGGATCCTCAAAACGTAGTGCCATTTTAACAGTTAATGGTATATAAAAATTATTTATTTCTGTAAATAGTTGGTGCTTTGCAAAACGTTGCCCAATACTACTAAAAACGCTTGGTGCTTCAAGTATAATCATCAAATATTTGATAGCTTATTGTTATAACTATTTTACCCCTGCTCTTAAACCTTGTTTCTTCTATCGATAGGAATCTTCGATTCAACTATTAGTATTAGTTTTATTCTATAGGTATAATATAATTTATGATAATTGAGTACTGTCTATTCGATTTTGTTTCAATCAATGAAAATAAAATACATTTTATTTATTTATTGTATTCACATCAAACAATTTTTGAATAATATTTTGTACTCTTTTAAGAAATTAAGATTTCGAGATAAAGAACATTGAAAAAATCTTTCCTTTAAATGAAAAGTATTTTTCTATTTTAGTTGCTCCGCAGATAGGTAGTTTCACATTTGGCGAAGATCCTTTAAACGCAGGCGATACTGCGATAATTACGTGTACCGTTATGAAAGGCGATTCTCCTCTTGACATTGATATGATGTTTGAAGGAAATCCTATAGAACCGAATAAATACGGCATTGTTATAACAAATTCTGGAAAGCGCGCTAAACAGTTGATGATAGAAGCTGTCGAAGCAAAACACGCTGGTGAATATACTTGTGTGGCTTCAAATACGGCTGGTTCAACATCACGTTCAGCTGTTCTTGCAGTCAATGGTACCGTGGAATTTCAACGATCAATATCAATATAATTACTTTTTATTGAATGGGACTCGTATGGCTTGATATGATTAAAAAAAATAAATAATATTAGAATAGTAAATATTCCTTTCATTCAACACTATTTCTTGAGCATAGTTTAATTATTCATTTGGACGTTAATTAATTACAGTTCCACCACTAATAGCTCCTTTTGCTATAGAGGAAGGCCCAGTCAATTGGGGAGAACAAGTATCTTTCATTTGCAGCGTTTTAAAGGGCGATCGTCCAATGAAAATTGGCTGGACTCTCAATAACGAGCAAATAAATTCAAAAACTCATGACGGAGTAGTGATTTCCAAAACGGGAAAAATGATATCCGTACTTAGTATTGATTCAGTAACTGCTCAGCATGCTGGCAATTACACTTGTATTGCAAGTAACAAGGCAGGAACTGCACAACTAAGTACACGATTATCGGTCAATGGTACATACGCATAACACAAGCCCGTAATATGTGAACTTACATCTTTCCAATAATATTTATATTATTTTGCACTGACTATAATTCAACCATTATATTTTAAGTATATATCCGATATCCTTAATAATCCTATATGATAGAAAACAATTTGTAAATAATTTAAAATTCCTCTCGTTAGTTGGTCCGCAAATAGGAATGTTCTCGTTTGGTCAGGAACCCCTAAACGCCGGTGATATGGCTACAATTCAGTGTGCTGTTATTAAAGGAGATTTTCCCATCGAAATAATGTTCATGTTCAAAGAAAAATCTATAGAAATCAATCACCAGGATATAATAATATCTGAATCAGGTCGACGAACTAAACAATTAACAATTGAATCTGTTGGGGCTCAACACACTGGGGAATATACTTGTGTAGCATCTAATGTTGCCGGGTCAACTAGTCGAACTGCTACACTTGCTGTAAATGGTACATTGTAGTGGCTTCTGTTATTTATTTCGTTAAAAGTATTTTTATTTGGACACTTTATACATGTATATACCTTCTTCCTACAATCCAAAATGAAAGTGATTCATTCTTACTCAACTCATGTCTGATACAGAACGTTTACAAAAAACTGAAAATTTCCACGTCTAATATTCAATTATAGTTCCACCACAGGTAGCTCCTTTTACAATCAGTGAAGAACCAGCTAATTGGGGTGACCAGGTTAGCACAGTTTGTAACGTCATGAAAGGTGATTTGCCTATCGAAATCGCATGGACCTTTAAAGGCGAAACAATTACTCTAGAAACTCATCCTGGTATAAATATAGTCAACACGAAGAAAAATTCATTACTTAGCATTGACTCGGTATCTGGATATCACGCTGGTGAATACACGTGTGTCGCTAGTAATCTAGTTGGAACATCAACTCGTAGTGCGGTTTTATCAGTCAACGGTATTTTATTATGAAAAATGAAATATTAATTACCGTTAATTAACCTAACATCTTTTTTATTTTATCCCAAACCTTTCCGATATCACTGAACCCACTTGAATCATGAAGAAATGTCATATTTTTACTCTAGTTGCCCCGCAGATAGGGATGTTTTCATTTGGCGAGGAACCTTTGAACGCAGGAGATACAGCCTCAGTGCAGTGTGTAATCACAAAAGGAGACTTACCGTTAGAGATCACCTTTATGTTTCAAGCAACTGCTATAGTTCCCAGCCAAGATATTGTAATATCAGAAACTGGAAAACGTGCAAAACAACTCACAATTGATTATGTGGGCGCTAGGCATGCCGGAGAATATACATGTGTTGCCTCAAATATAGCTGGGTCTACTTCGCGTTCAGCCATCCTTGAAGTTAACGGTATAATTTACCGGATATAGCATGGGGTTGACTCTAATTAGTAAAGAATATTTATAAATAGAATTTAAATTCCAATTTCTGAACAGTATTTGTCCTTCCTAGTACGCCTATCCACGTTTACCAATATAACAATAAAGGTTTCATCGGTACCACTTATGTTACACTTACATAATTTTGCACATTACAAAATATCACTCAATATTACAGTTCCACCACAAATTGCTCCTATTAGCATCGGGGATGAGCCAGCCAATTGGGGAGAACAAGTGTCCTCTATGTGCAGTGTTCTCAAAGGCGACGAACCTATAAAGATTGAGTGGAAATTGAATGGACAGAGAATCATTCACAAAACTCATCCAGACATAACGATATCTAAAACTGGAAAAAAATTGTCAGTACTTAATATTGACTCAGTCTCGGCTGCTCATGCTGGCGAATATGCTTGCGTTGCAATTAATCATGCCGGATCCTCAAATCGAAGCGCGGTTTTATCAGTAAATGGTATAAAATATTAGGATAAATTTATTTGATAACAAAATTATTGTATTATCTTGAATACCCAAGTCAAAAAGATCCTATTTGTCCTTATACTGTTATATCATTCCTTCAAAATTGTATAGATCCAGATGGTAAAGTACGAAATTCATTGGCATTTGTGATTGCTTATTGTTATTTGTTTCATTCAAAATTTAAATTTTTTTATGGAGAAAATTATATTGAATATAGACGTGATGATAATTTTTAGTGGCTCCCCAAATCGCTCCGTTTTCTTTCGGACAAGAGCCTGTCAACGCTGGGGACATGGCTTCTGTTCAATGTGCAGTCACCAAAGGTGATTCTCCGATAAAAATATCGTGGTTATTCGAAAATAGTCTCATTGATAGAAGCAAAATCGATATAGTAATGTTGGATATCGGAAAGCAAGCAAAGCAACTAATGATTGAATCAGTCAGAGCAAAACATGCTGGAACGTACACTTGCGTCGCCGAAAATTTTGCCGGAATGACAACGCGATCAGCTTTACTTGCTGTAAACGGTACATTGTTATTGCTATCATATGTTCATCACTTTTATTACCGATATTTTACCCCTAAAGCATTACCATATTATTTGTATGATTTATACCATTATTTTTTCTCATCCTACATTTCAATCTAAGTCTAGAATAAAGAAAATGTTGAGGGTACCTGATTCTTCTTTATAAACTTCAATAAACGAGAAATTACTAGGAAAAAAATTGTTCTCCAGATATAGTAGTATATACTTATTACCTACCATAATATTTGGGACTATTTGTTTTCTTTACTCATATTATTATTTTCATCGTAATAGTTGCTCCGCAAATTGGACCTTTCACGTTCGGTAGTGAACCAGTAAATGCGGGTGATATCGCATCCGTAACATGTGCAGTAACAAAAGGCGACCTTCCCATGGAAATCAACTGGATGTTTCAAAATGAACCCGTGGATGAAAATCATGATGATATTGTAATATCCAACTTAGGAAAACGTGGAAAACAATTAATTATTGAAAGTGTTAGAGCAAAACACTCTGGGGAGTACACTTGTATCGCGTCTAACCTAGCTGGTTCAACAACTCGTTCTGCTATCTTAGACGTCAACGGTATAACTAATGTCGATTACATGAATCTTTAGTCTAAAGAAATCATTTCCTTGCATTCCTACATTTCCCCATACAGTCGCAAAATTAACAATTCAAATTTACATTCACAATTCCGAAAACATATCAATTCTTTATTTACTATACATTTTGTTCATAAATAGTTCTATAATAATAAACAATCTCAATATACAAATTTTGTTGTATATCACAGTTGCTCCGCAAATAGGAGCTTTTACATTCGGTGATGAACCGGTAAATGCAGGGGATGTGGCTTCAGTAACATGTGCGGTGACCAAAGGTGACTTTCCCATAGAGATAGAGTGGTTCTTCCAAAATCAACCTGTAGATAAAAAACGACAAGATATTGTTATTTCTAAATTTGGCAAACGTGGAAAACAATTGAGTATTGAAGCAGTTGGAGCATCACATGCAGGAGAATATACTTGCGTTGTCTCGAATATTGCTGGCACAACAGCGCGTTCAGCTGTCCTTGACGTTAATGGTATTCATTGAAGGAAAAATAGATTTTGAATTTATTAGCAATCCTTAAATTCCACACAGTACCTACTACCTTGCATAACTTTTTTTAACTCAATAATATAACAGGATGGAATTTAGTATTGCACATTCATAAACCTTTATTGTCATATTACATAAATAAACTTGTAAAGGATTTTCAATCTTCAGTTCAATCAATTAACATATTAATAATTAAGTTTTATTGAGATCTATTTTTCGTATATTGTCATATTCATTTTTATGCGCGATAGTTGCTCCGCAGATTGGACATTTTTCTTTCGGTGAAGAGCCATTGAATGCGGGAGATATTGCATCAGTAACATGCGCAGTTACTAAAGGGGACCTTCCGATGGATATAGAATGGATGTTTCAAACCGAGACAGTGGACGAAAAGCGTGATGATATTATAGTATCAAATCTCGGTAAACGCGGAAAGCAATTAAGTATCGAATCTGTCGGAGCAGCACATGCTGGCGAATATACCTGCGTTGCTTCTAATGTCGCAGGCACAGCGACCCGTACAGCTGTTCTTGATGTCAACGGTATTATTTAGACAAAAAAAATAAAATCATTACTCAAAATCTATGTCCCCTGATCATCCTTAATAAATCCGTTAATCGATTTTGATTCCAGTCGATTTTAGTCCACTTTAATCCTAATGTGTAGGAAAATGATTCATTATCAGAAGCAGTCTGCAAAGTCATTTTATATTCATCACCCATCGATAAAATATTCTCGCTGTAATACACTAATCTCTTAATATTCTTCTTGAAAGCATTATCGCTAAAATTTTAATTGAGTTAATATTAAAATTGAGTAACTAATATAATTTTCATTGTTTTTTAAAATATGATGATAATTTTTTGTGAATAACAGTTGCTCCCCAAATTGGCCATTTTTCATTCGGTGATGAGCCTATAAATGCGGGTGACGTTGCTTCTGTTACGTGTGTGGTAACAAAAGGTGACTTTCCAATGGAAATCAACTGGATGTTTCAAAATGAACCTCTGGATAATAAACGCGATGACGTTATTGTATCCGACTCGGGTAAACGCGGAAAACAATTAACCATTGAATCAGTCGGAGCTGCTCACGCTGGAGAGTATACTTGTGTTGCTTCCAATATTGCGGGTTCAACGACGCGTACAGCTGTGCTCAACGTCAACGGTACCTGATATGTTTAATCAAATATAACATTCTTCTACATTCTTCCGTACCGTATTACTCCTTTAATGTTCCTCATCACATTTTACTCTCGATCTTCGAAAATTATAATAACATTAGTACATGATCATGGAAATCAAAAAGCGAGAATGTGGCAATCAATATTGGACCTAAGCTATCCTCGAACATAGGTTTACGAAATAAAAAAAAAAAAATTCTATAATCATTCAATTATTTTGAATTAGTACTTTTAATAATGCAAATCGTTGAATGTTATAAATTCTTTTTTATCAAACTTTTATTTAATTATATATCGAATCTACTTTATTGAATTGTTTATTTATACTTGTTTCTAATAGTTGCCCCGCAAATCGGACATTTTTCATTCGGTAATGAACCAGTAAACGCAGGCGACGTCATTTCCGTCCTATGCATGGTTCCTAAAGGTGACTTCCCTTTGGAAATTGAATGGTTATTCAACAATAATCCTTTTGATAAAAATCGGGATGACGTCGTTATATCAAACTCTGGAAAACGCGGGAAACAGTTGACTATCGAAGCTGTAAGTGCAGCAAACGCTGGAGAATACACTTGTGTGGCTTCAAATATTGCTGGTTCAACTACACGTTCAGCTGTTCTTGATGTGAATGGTACCTTCAAATTTTAGAATATCATGTTCTGATCTAAATTAGCAGAATCCCTCTAATTCCAAGCATATCCCAGTGTCTGCATAGTTGTTTTTCGAAAGAAAGTGAGCGCTATAAATCAATATATAATATTTCTTTTAAACAGAAATTGATCTAATAATATTTACTACTTTTTTCAAAATGTACTCGATAAAGTACAAATATCTTGGGTAAATTTAATATGTATGTAGTTATATAAAACTATAATTAATTTTTCGTATAAATATTATTACTATGTCTTTATTTATAAAATTGATTCTTCGATAATAAAATCCAACTATCTGTAAACGAAATAGTTGCTCCACAAATTGGACCTTTCACTTTCGGTAATGAGCCAGTGAATGCCGGAGACGTCGTTTCTGTCTTATGTATTATCACAAAGGGTGACTATCCCATGGAGATTGAATGGATGTTTCAAAATGAACCTTTGGATAAAAATCGTGATGATATTATTGTATCGACTTCTGGAAAACGTGGTAAACAATTGACCATTGAGTCCGTTGGAGCAGTACACGCTGGAGAGTATACTTGCGTTGTCTCAAATATTGCTGGTTCTACCACGCGTTCGGCAGTACTCGATGTCAACGGTACTATATATTTTTCAGAAATGCCCGTAGCATAATATTACATCCTGCATATTCCTCGAGAACCCTACTACTTATATAGAACTATCGTTGGTATTACGGATTCGACTTGAAGTATTGATAATAATGTAGGTTCGTAGATAGAAAATTCTTCAAATCTTTATTGAAAGCAAACAATAACTTTATGTACGACAGTGACAGCAAGTATTTACTTACCCAACGCTTATTCAAGACAAACGCATCATCCCGGCTGGTTTTCTCTGACGTTTCAGTACTACCAAGATTACTGCCGTTCTCGTTCGGTGACGGTCCTCTAAATTCCGGCCAAGTCGTGACGGTTCCGTGCGCCGTCATTGAGGGCGATCAACCGTTAAAGCTCTATTGGATGCTGAACGGTCACGCGATCTCTCCTCACTCGGGTGTCTCCATTCTGGATCTGGGGGAGCGCGGCGCCATACTGAGCATCGGATCGGTTCAGGCCGCGCATGCCGGGACGTACACGTGCAGCGCCGAGAATCCGGCCGGCAGGAAGCAGCTATCAGCCGAGCTCATCGTCAACGGTGTAGAACTTTGTCTCAGCACTTACGTTTTTTATTCGTTTACCATGACCTAGGAATTGAAATTTGTTGTCAAGTTGTCCTTGTGTAGTTGTACAAGCATGTGTAAAGCGGCAAAGTGAGTAGATCGTTGGTAGATCTGATTCAAAATATATTAAAGATCCTTGCGGTATTCAACCCCAACGCCAAGTTGCTATTCCGATTTTCAACTTCTTCAATTTCATTAAGCGATTCGTTCGAATCGTATCAATTTTCTTATCAACGGTATCGTAAGTCAGTGCAAACCAAGAGTCTTAACCATCATCAATGGTATCCAATCGATCAACGATCCATCCCCTGGAGCCTCTTCCAGTTCTGTCTTCTTTGCAGTGGCGCCACACCTGCAACCGTTCTCATTCCATGAGAGCACCAACACCGGCGATCTCATAATCGTGCACTGTGCCGTGGTGAAGGGCGATGCGCCCCTCACCCTGCAGTGGCTCTTCAACGGCCGGCGGATCGAGGCCGGCCAATCCACGGACCTTCTTCGCATAACCCCAATGGGTGACCGTGTTTCAACCCTCACCATACCCGCGGTGGGGGGCGAGCATGCCGGCGAGTATGCCTGCGTCGCCGATAGTCCCGCAGGCCGCGTCTCCCATACTGCCCATCTGAAAGTCAATGGTACCCAATATTGTCGCTAAATCACGTGTATTTTGCATCCAGGCGATGTAACATTTGGTCATTGTTTCTGCAGATCTAGAGAACCGCATAAAATTGATATAAACATTGCCATGACTACAACAACCTTTATGTTTTTTACTTTTGATAACTTTGAATAACAGAAAAATATTGGTAATTTAAGGTAGTTTTCGAGTGGTAATTGGAGGCAAAAGTTTTGATTCTCTCGTATATGGCGTGCGTGATTTGTTTGCATTCGTACAGACAAAGAACTCTTTGAGTATACGGTATAACCTCACCCCGCATTCTCACTCTGCACCTCTCGATTATGCGCGCCTTCTTTCTCGCACCCGCGTCTGTCTGATTTTTTACTACAATGATCTAAATACCTTCCTTAAAAACACATATATATATGTGTGTGTTTTTTGAAGAATTTTCCCAAAGATTCTTTCTTTGATCAATGAAAATCTAATTTCAATGACACCTCTTGTCATAAACTACGTATTAAAAGCCCAAACTTGAAGAATTTATATTTCAAAAACGGTTCAGTTGAAGTCTCACAAATTTTAACCACTGGTAAAAAATAATACAATTAATTAACCTATAATAATTATTAAAATTAAAAAAAAAAACTTGCCAGAGCACAATTTACTCGAGAACCACCTTAACTAATCGAGATACTAATATTTGATAATGACAGCTTTTGAGGAAAACTACCTGAACTTGTATTTCATGTTCACACGGATTGGAAATTACTACTAGAGTAATTTATGCAATCAGTGGTGGAGATTGTTACATCGCCTTGATCAGAATAATCATTTTCGGTTGTAAAATACAATAATAATAAAATGTATCAGCTTAAATAAAATTTACTATAGTAAATCTCAACATGAACGGAACTATGTCACTTTTGCAACGTAGTTAACATTAATGACTTGTTTTATATAACTGTGCTGCAAGCTGTATCATAACTTATATACATTATCGTGCATTATCAACTTGCAGTATTTGACTTCACCCACAAGTAAAACATTGTAACTATAGCTCAATAGAAAAAATGCGCTGAAACTAAAGTTTCTATTACCGTCTTCTTTGTTTTAGTGCGTACTGTCTGTCGCCCTGTGAGTCAAAGCAGGACTCTTATTATAGAATGATGTTGAAGCAAACAATTACTATCATTTCTACTTTCGTTTTTGTAAAATTATTATACTTACTTGCGCATCCCCTATCTATGTAAATACTTGCTCTCCATGTCAACAAATGATCCCGTCTTACACGAACATACACAGAAAAAAAAACACAGAAATACACTCGGATCTCATAAGAAGACAGTAATACACATAACCAAGTTCAACGAGTAGAGCCTCACCCCGCGAGAATGCCAGTGCGTAGAGAATGCCTGGGGAGAAGCGAGAGTCTGCGCACAAAGCCTTCGCACTCCGTTCTTCAGAACAGCCAATCTTACAATTCCAGTACTGCCACGCATCACTCCGTTCGATTTCGGCGATCAGCAGGTATACGCCGGGCAAACGGCCCAAGCGGCGTGTATGGTGCTGATCGGCGACACGCCGCTAGATATCAGCTGGACGCACGAGGGCGGTAGGCTGTCAGAGGCCATGGGCTACAGAGTCAGTCGCGTGGGTCCGCGCAGCTCGATCCTACTGATAGACCCGGTCGAGCCCGCTCACGCCGGCAAATACGCGTGCTTAGCGAAAAATCCGAACGGCACCGACGCCCACCAGGCGACCCTGCGCGTGCACGGTTAGGGGCCTGCGATGATAATAAACATGATGATAATGATGTGGTGTCGTTGTGCCCGCTGTTGAGGTTCTTTTAAACTATCGATCGGTTGGAAACCAAAAAATGAACAATTGATCGGTCGCTTTTGCCATGGATTGATAAAAAAATAAATAAATAAATAAACGAGCGTCTTGCAACGAACGGACCTTGTTGCCTGCATTACTATCTATGAATGATGCATCAGTGATACACTTGGGTACCGCTTAACCTCTATCTCTCTCTTTCTCTACTTCTTCTTGCTACTACTTTTCTACCTATTACTACTTTTCTTCCGAACTTGATTTTTTTTGTCAAATTCAATGACTGATACTACGATTGAATTGACAGTAATGATAAAAGTAATCAATGTTTTATTATGCTTAATTATTATAGTAATTCTGTAAATAATTAATTAAAATATTTTGCGGAAATATTTGTATAAATATGTGTAAAGAGTATCTTACTCGAAGCGGTATATGTATAAAATTATTAATCTTAATGAATATTAATTATTTTATTAAGAGCTATATCTAATTGAAAGAAATACTATGCATTGCATTTTTTGTTCCTCTCTTTAACTTCATATGACTCTTCTCTGTCACTATTCTTTCACTTCTGAGATAAAGTCGGCGCCTAGATTATTCATTTGATGCTTCGTCAGTACATTTATTATCTCGTCGCTTGCATAAAACGCATTGTGTCACATGTTTTATTTCCTACGTTCGCTCTCAGTTCTATTAAAAAAAAAAAAAAAAACATCCAACGTAATGTGAAATTATTGTCGTATCAACCCGCAGCGCTGCATCTTTCGTAGCATTCGTCAGCTTGTTATACTACTATGCTAATCATATGCCAACAACAAAACAAATCAGTTCACTTGTCGTTGTTTTTGTTAAATCTCCACCATCGTAGCATTTGCCTCCATCGAGATCTATATCACTATCGGCTGCCAACATTGAACATTGTCAAAATCTTAGTTCATCTCGACACGCATCCCACGTTCTTAAGTTGAACGCCAAAATTCGAGCAGTAAAATCGTTTAGATCGATTCATTCTTCAACATCCTGGTCGATTAGACCAACTAGCGGTCGAGTCGATCAGTAAAACTCATTGGGCGTACGTTTTCACGCGGAGTCGATTCACTTTCAAACAACGATATCCCGTCTCTCTCTCCAACATCCCGACCAAACTTCCGTAATCCCACGATCCCGTCATATTAGTTTTGTAGTAATTAGATTTTAGATAATCCTGCATGTGTATTGTAGATGCTTTAAACATTCGCGGCTGAAGCATGCTGCCGCCTTAATATCATTAAAGTTGCATGAATAAGCCAAAAACCAAGCCATGCGAGTCACATTTTCAAACTTAGATCACGGCTATCGTCGAATGCTTCAGATAACATTTTAACACGTTCATTACATATATCCGTACGACTTCATGTCACGTCGTACTTTTATTTTGTTATGTTTGAGTTGCTCTTTTCATATACGTCAGAATTAAGAAAAAATAATAATAATAATAATAAATTGTCGAACTATAAGATTGTAAGTAAGACGATCATGTAAAAGCTAAGTAGAGGAAAGTATCTGAAGCATTTCCGTAGCTGTTTACAAGAGAGTCACTTTGTGGATGCATGTGACAAAATGAGGTATGTGCGAACGGTCTGTTGACAAGAAAAGTGTAATTCTTGGGGGAATCATGAAATTTAAATTCAATTTATAACTTAATTTAATTAGCCATTTTTGTATAACTTTGAAAATAATTTTCACATAAATTATTGCAATTGCTTTTTTTAGATTAAGGGCATTTAAAATTTTTGTAACGCTTTTAATACAATATTCAATAAGAACAACAAGATTTAATGTATTTCATACAGTCAATGGAAGGAATCATGTTCCTTCAATTTTAAAAGTTTCACTTAAATATCTATAACCAAACAACAGACTCTTCACAGAACGACATACGCCGATGACCAATCTCACTGTGGACAATCTAAATCAATATAATACTTCTAAATTGACATTGCATTTTAACACAACTTTGAACATCTCAAAACATCCAGATGAGATTGGTATCGCTCTCTTGTGTAGTATTGCTATTAAAAATGACTTTCTAGTGAAAAATGATAATTTACTAATCGCTGCTTTGTGTTGTGGCTGCAGTACCCCCGCGTTGGATTCTCGAGCCCACTGACAAGGCCTTTGCTCAGGGCTCGGACGCACGCGTTGAGTGCAAGGCCGATGGGTTCCCTAAGCCCCAAGTCACGTGGAAAAGGGCTGCCGGTGAGTTTGATGTCACCTCTTGGATTCACATTTAGGTTAAAGGAAAAATTAATTGTATGGGCTAATGACTGTTTGTGTTTGGCATAGGTGACACCCCTGGCGACTATACCGATCTCAAGCTTAACAATCCCGACATCAGTGTCGAGGATGGTACTCTCATGATTAACAACATTCAGAAGACCAACGAGGGTTACTACCTCTGCGAGGCTGTGAACGGAATTGGCTCTGGATTATCCGCTGTCATTCTGATTTCTGTCCAAGGTATTATTATATATTATTCTTATTATTGTCACTTAAAATATCTGTACAAAACTTCTGAATTTACTAATGACACGTATTATTGCAGCACCACCTCACTTCGAGATCAAGCTACGCAACCAAACGGCCCGTCGCGGCGAGCCAGCTGTGCTGCAATGTGAGGCTCAAGGCGAGAAACCTATCGGCATCCTCTGGAACATGAACAACAAGCGTCTGGACCCGAAGAGCGACTCTCGCTACACCATCCGCGAGGAGATCCTGGCCAATGGCGTGCTCTCCGATCTCAGTATCAAGCGCACCGAGCGTAGCGACTCGGCCCTCTTCACCTGTGTGGCTACCAACGCCTTCGGCAGTGACGACACCAGCATCAACATGATTGTCCAAGGTTTGTTCGTCAATTTAAAAACGTATCAAAATTGTAAACATGAAACTACGCTAAATTCTCAATTTACAGAGGTACCGGAAGTGCCGTATGGTCTGAAAGTCCTGGACAAGTCGGGCCGCTCCGTGCAGCTCTCCTGGGCAGCGCCGTATGACGGCAACAGCCCGATCAAGCGCTACGTTATCGAATACAAAATCAGCAAGGGCTCCTGGGAGACAGACATTGACCGCGTCGTCGTCCCTGGATCGCAACAGAACGTCGCCGGAGTCTTCAATCTCAAGCCCGCGACGACTTACCATCTGAGAATCGTGGCTGAGAACGAAATCGGCATGTCTGAACCATCGGACACCGTGACCATCATCACTGCTGAGGAAGCTCCATCAGGACCCCCGAGCAACGTTCGAGTCGATGCTCTTGACCAGCATACCCTCAAGGTATAGATTTTTTTCTTATAACCAAACTTGACGAAATTTGTGCTCATGAATATCTAATTTACAAATCTTTTTTTCAGGTTTCATGGAAGCCTCCCCCGCGTGACGACTGGAACGGTGAGATCCTCGGCTATTATGTCGGCTACCGGTTAGCCAACTCTGACAAGCCCTACATGTTCGAGACCGTCGAGTTCTCGAAGGAAGACGGCAAGGAGCACCACCTGCAGATTATGAACCTGAAGACGTACACGCAGTACAGCGTCGTTGTGCAGGCGTTCAACAAGGTCGGCTCGGGCCCCATGAGCGAGGAGCGCAGGCAGCATACCGCTGAAGGCGTCCCCGAGCAGCCACCTCACGATACCACCTGCACGACTCTTACGTCCCAGACGATTCGCGTGTCCTGGTCGTCCCCACCATTATCCGCTGCTAACGGTGTTATCACTGGTTATAAGGTAACGCTTTTAAAAAATTTTATTCATTTTGTTTACATTCATAATTTTTTATTACTAACGTATTTTTATTGTTACTTTAGATCATCTACGGGCCCTCTGAGTCATGGCATGACGAGAATACCAAAGATACCAAGATCACCTCATCTAGTGAAACTATCCTCCACGGACTGAAGAAGTTCACCAACTACAGCATGCAAATCCTTGCATTTACTTCCGGCGGTGATGGCGTCAAGTCCGCTCCTATCCACTGTCAAACCGAACAAGATGGTAACCTCAAGAAAATAAATACACTACCACTGAAAAAAGTTTTTGTTCAAATGTATACTCATAAAATTTATTATACTACAGCACCCGAAGCACCGACTGCCATCAAGGCCCTCGTTATGTCCGCTGACTCAATTCTCGTTTCTTGGCGGCCACCAACCCAACCGAACGGTGTAATCTCGCAGTACACTGTCTATACGAAGGCCAATGGCACAGAACAGGCTGTTAGCCAGAAAGTGCCGCCCACTCAACTGACACAAGAGGTGTCCGGATTAAGCGAAGCAAAGAAATATGACTTCTGGGTGACGGCTAGTACGAACATCGGCGAGGGTCAACCGTCGAAGAATGTTAACCTTGCTCCTAGCGCTAGCGGTCTGTATAGGCTACACCTTTTGCAATTAATTGATAAACAGCTGTTGATAATCATCATTTATC
The DNA here is from genome assembly GCA_900474315.1 of Torymus auratus. NCBI lineage: Eukaryota > Metazoa > Arthropoda > Insecta > Hymenoptera > Torymidae > Torymus > Torymus auratus. The sequence goes on along the minus strand of UXGD01000527.1, from coordinate 19,830 downwards.
TTAAGATTGAAGCAAATCTATAAGTTATGCGTTGAAATAGCTAATTAAAAACGCACATCTAAAATATACTTATTTTGTCATCACAGTACCCGCCAAGATCGCATCCTTCGACGACAAGTTTGTCGCCACCTACAAGGAAGACGTGAAGCTACCCTGTCTGGCCGTCGGCGTACCCGCACCCGAGGTCACGTGGAAAGTGCGCGGCGTTAAACTAGCTCCTACTGACAGATTACGTCAGCTGCCTGAAGGATCTCTCTTCATCAAAGAAGTCGACCGCACTGACGCCGGCGAATACTCTTGTTACGTCGAGAATAGCTTCGGACACGATACCGTTACGCACCAGCTCGTTGTTCATGGTACTTCATATTGATTTCTTTATTCATAATATTAAATATTTTTTAAATATTTAAAAAATAAGACACCGAGACAACGACGTAAATGCAGACAGAACTTCCATTGCGTATAACGCTATATAGTCTGAAATTTGAAGGAAGAACATTCTGTGGTCTCTTTAATGTTTTAATAACAAAGTAGAAGCCTCTGTTTGAATAACAGAGCAACTAAATAGAACATTATATTCCCGAACGTCTATGTAATACATCTAGAAACGTCTATATGATCCATCTTTTGAAATTCAAAAGAAAGAAATATTTTTAGATTTATAATACATATTACTTATTTTTGTAGCTCCGCCCCACTCTCCCCAAGTAACGCTGACTGCGACGACGACGAACTCGATCACGATGAAGCTGCGTCCCCATCCGACCGATAACGCCCCCATCCATGGCTATACGATCCACTACAAGCCTGAGTTCGGCGACTGGGAGACCGTTCAGATTAGCTCGACTGCCTCGAAATACACTCTGGAGAATCTGTGGTGTGGATCGCGATACCAGATCTACGTCACGGCTTACAACGCGTAAGTCAATTAGTAGATGTAAAAAATATAAGATGAATTTAGAATAATGTTACGACCCAATACTTAAATTTCTGTTCTTTTATGCAGGATTGGAATGGGTGAACCATCTGATATTCTTAATACACGCACAAAGGGCTCGAAACCCATAATTCCTGAGGCTGTGAGATTTATCGAAGTTTCCACCAAGAGTATAACGTTGCACCTGCACGCCTGGTCCGATGGTGGATGCCCCATGCTGTACTTCGTCGTTGAGCACAAAAAGAAGTAAAAAATCGTTCTATTAATTTAAAGTAGCTATACTTCTAGTAAAAAAATGATTATAAAAATCATATATTAGGAAATCAATGTTTTAACCTTACTTACGATATATAACTATTCTATTTGCAAATGTAAAGATAATTTTAACTTTTTCTACTTCTGTTGCATTCTATTACGAAAAAGTATGGTAAAGAAGCGCAACAGTCAATTACAGATTGTTATATCGAATTTTTAATAGTTTGATTCGCTTTTAAGTTTTGAAAGACTATTATTACATTTCATTCGTACTAAATTGAAGAATACTTGAATTAAATGATTCATGAAAATATGAAATAAAAAAAAATAAGGAAAAATACGAGTACGTCGGTAAGTATGTAGTCCTACATAGCCTCTGATGGGAAAAAGCTGTCAAAGATTTTTAAGTGTACGAGTGTTTTAGTTGTCAGTAATTTTTAAAATTATCTCTTTTTCATCAAAAACATTTTCATCCTTGTAACTATTTTGTTTTCTTTCATAAATATTAATGAAATGTGAATAAGGCAGAAGAAGTTGTAGATAAGTAACTTCCGAATTTAACCATTTTTTTGCCTAGCGGGCCGAAAGTACCGCTTTTGCTCCCGATGAAATGTTTAATCAGCAATAGGATAATAATATATATTTCTAAATGTTTCTAAAAGATATTTTACCGTATACTAATTTATGAACTTATTTCCAGGCACCAGCAAGAATGGAACCAGGTATCGAACAATGTCAAACCGGGTGGTAACTTTGTCGTAATGGACCTTGACCCAGCGAGCTGGTACCACCTGCGCGTAACCGCGCACAATAACGCCGGCTTCGCCGTCGCCGAATACGAATTCGCCACCCTGACCGTCACCGGAAGTGAGTATGCCGTATAGCACACAGCTTAACGCGTGGTCGGCGTCAATGGTGGCACATTTTTGTTTTCTCTTTTTTTCTCTCGTCCCTTAACCACGGTCAACCGGTTTACTCACACTAGACTTATAAGTTTCCTCACTTTTTTTAACTTACTCCGACACGGAGATAAAGAGAATTAGTAAGTCGCACGCCTCCTTTTGTTTCTGTTTCTAGGCACCATTGCGCCGGCCCGCGAACTCCCGGACGTTAACGCCGGCGACAGCAGTGACGATCCGATGAAAATATTCATGGCCAACCTTAATCTGGTGGTGCCTGTTGTTGCGGCCGTGCTTGTTATTATCGTGGCCGTTATCGTGATCTGCGTCCTCAAGGGCAAGGGTCACGACGACGAGAAAGGTGCGTAGAGCCATTTTACTTATGCCCCCCTCCTTCTCACGCGACATATAGGTACGATTGCACCACCGATTCTCAGCGGTGGATCCGGAGCTACCGACAAGGACTCCGACGACAACGTGGATGTGAGGAGATTCTTTCCTTGGTTGCCCATCTGGCTGGATATCAACGTTATCGTACCCGTCGGCGCGACCATCGTCGTCATCATCGTCGGCATCGTCGTCATCTGCGTCGCACTGTCAAGAAGAACTCGAGGACCCGAGCAGACCCGACTACGCGGCATCTCCTCCTCTGATGAGAAATATTACGAAGGCCAATGTACAAAAGTTTTACTTGCGTAGCCGAACCTACATCTATCTTCTTTATCATCCCATTTCGATAATTGTTTTACTAAAGCTTATTGCTGTTTTTTGTACCTACGGTTGTATTCTTGCAGACGACGTAGTCTACCAGCAAACGGGAGTCGTTGGTGCGACTCTGGACAAGAGAAGACCCGATCTCCGAGACGAACTCGGCTACATCGCTCCCCCCAACCGTAAACTCCCGCCGGTGCCCGGCTCCAACTACAACACGTGCGACCGCATCAAGCGAGGAACCGTTATAAGTAAGTCACGATTGTTGCAATAGCGTTCGCGACAGAGACGTACGTAAGAGAGATAACCACAACACCTATACATATTGTCTCGGCATGATTATTATTCACCTTTATCAGTGTAAAATCAGAGAGACTAGAATATTGTCCCGTGATTATTATACGTAACTATTATTATTATTATGTATGCCTATAGTATATAAGTTCTTTTATTTGCGCCTCATCCTCGCGATCACATACTCATAATGTGTGTATAAGACGTACATGACATCTGCAACGCTTTTTTCTCATTTATTGTACAGTTTTTACCATTCATGTAAGATGTAATACTTTGGCCTCTGCACTGACGATCTCACGACACATTTGTTATTTACTTGTATAAAGTCTATCTCTGCCCATGTTTTTACAAAATTAAACAAAACTTAACTACAGAAAAGGTGTCAACCAAGGAAATACACTCAAGTATGACGCTAGAATATATTATGTATATATCCGCATGCGTTCATGTTTTTTCACGTCATCGTTAATTTTTTCGCAAAACATACTTCATTCATTTCATCATTACTCGATTAATTCCATCTTACCAATTAAATCATCACTTAATATATTTCATTTCATGGTTATCACTTTTTATACATAGTTACTAGATTTGTTGAACTGCTTTTTGCTACTAGTCTTTTTTTACGATTAAACGAAGTGCTTTTCACTCTTAAGGCCTGCGGAACGAATTTTACCGTAAAACTTCAAATGTATACAGTTCCGCAGTCGTAGTCCCTTGTCTGTTGCAACAACATGTATAGAAATCGCTTAAACTCGCAAGAGAAGCAGGAGTGACGGACGCACAACAAGAACAACAACGAAGACGAAACTTTATATTATATGTAATATTGACGCGGGGAAAAAGTGAGGCAGTACGTTGTAGGCGAGGCACAGGCGCTGTAGAAACCGATATGAGTTGTAGCTTGTGTTTGAAACAGGTAGGAACGGCTCGGTAAGAAGCCACCACGCGACTTGGGACCCGAGGCGGCACATGTACGAGGAGTTGAGTCATTACGCGCCGAGCCGGAGATGCCCACCACTGCCGCCCCACGGTAGCACCGACCAGCTGTCCCATCGAGGTTTGTAGTAAAGTCCGAAGGAAAAGAGTAGAGAGGGATAAGGTGGAGACGTGCTTGCTTTTCTTATTGGATTGGAGAAAGGGTAATGGGAGCGATCGAGTTGGTAGTTGAGTGACGGGGAGCTTTGGTGAAGGGGGTAGTTTTGAAATGTTCGTATCACTTGAGGGATTTGAGTGAATTTTTCTTTCAGTAGTTTGGACAATATTTGTTTTTTTTTTAAATTAGATTGAAGAACTTAAATTTTGTATGAAACTTGAAATGTATACAATTTTTTATAAATTATCACAAACATCATTTATAATTTTATATTGCCTCTAGAATATAGATGAAGTTCCAAATTCTAGAAGTTTTGACAGTTGTTTTTAATTGATTATTTTTTATAAAGAATAAATCCCCTAATTTTTACTTACACCTTGATGTCAATAATTAATTGAAACTATCTGCAATAACATATAAAACACATAAAAGTTCATGATAAACACTTTTGTATTGACTTTATTTTTCTTGGATAACCTTTAGAACTAGAGAATTCACCTAAATCCGAAAAATCTTAATCAGTATACACTAATATAAAAAACTAACTTTTTAAGCATTAAGAAACAGAGTAAAATAACCGATTATCGAACGGAATGAACTATTCCCTCTCTATATCTCTGTACTACTAACACACGTATACACGCAGAGTAAGTTTTCTCCTAGTCAAAGAGAGAGAGAGAGAGAGACAGAGAGTCTTGGGAAACGCGGATGCGACCACCTCGAGCGTATTTGTAAGTTCTCTTCTCCGCATCGCAAACGAGAGGCCGCACGAGCTATAGGGATATCGCTCGCTCCTTGATGTTTGCATGCTGCATGACCCTTTGTACTGCCAGATAGCACGCATATACTCACCTGTTTGCTGGATAATTTTTTAAATTATTCATGGTCCAATGAAAATTTTGGAAATTTTGTTGAAAGTATTGATAAAATTTTAGTATGTTTAAATGAAGAAATGATTTACTAGGGTAATTTCATTGGACCTGAACTATTTGAAAAGTTACCCTTTACTTCTAGATTAACATTTTTAAACAATGTAGAGAATTTACGTACTATTACTGCCTTTCTAAAATCAATTCATATTAATTCGCTTAATTAATTCACAGCTTCTTGCAACTTCATTAAATGTTCTTAAAATGCACATTAAGTCTATGCTCCAGCATTTTTTTTTTTTTAATTTTTTAATTTTTTTTTTTTATTTAGAACGTTTGTTCTTTTATTGCTGTTAATACATTTTCATCAATAATCAGTACATTACTAAAAAAAATTCAAAACTTTCTGAAATTTCTAAACAAAATAATTATCTTCAGAAATATAAAAATTGCTGTTAAATAATACAAACTCAAATTCATAGAATTTTAAAACGCGCGATACAACTTAACATTGCGTTTAAATTGATAAGATTATAAAGATCAATTGTTTATAACCATACGATCGCAATTCTGACACAGGCATGGAGGATGAGATCTGCCCGTACGCGACGTTCCACTTACTGGGCTTCCGCGAGGAAATGGACCCGAGCAAGGCGATGCAGTTCCAAACTTTCCCTCATCCCGCTAATGGACACTCTGGAACGATGGGACCAACGGTAGGACACCCGACAAACTCGTCGGCGCATAGTCGATCGGGATCTCAGTCGATGGTGAGTAATAAATCTCAATAAACGTCTAATTTATCACAATATAAATTCTTTTTTCAAAAACTTTTCATAAAAATAAACTACATTTTTATACAGCAAACAATATTTTATTTAGCCATAATCATTAAAAAATAGTTTAATATGTACACTTCGTAAGGACACCGCTAGGTGGCGCCTGCTCAATTTTCGAAACACGCAAGCGTAAACCTTAGCTCTTACCGTTTAACATTTTTTATCTGGAACTGTAGAGAGCCGATTTCGCGCGCGCTCTACACGCTCGTGGTCATGCGCCTTGCTCCAATCTCCAGCCGCACATGGTTAACATCGTAAGGACAACCAAAACTATTACGTCATCAAATCTAAAAACCAACTAACAGCGTGACTTTGTTGGCCGGTCAGCAGGCGAATAATAATCTAACAATGCTTCTCGAGCTTCTATTCGATATACATAATATATACTTATCAATGTGTTTTTCGTTATAAATGAATATAAATGCCATATTGTGTTGACAATGAATCCCTTTACCTTACAAGAAAAAGCCTAATTCTCGTATTTTCGCCACAGCCGAGACAGAATGGCGGCCGCTACTCGCGGGTACCGTCGCAAGGCGGCAGCACCGGTGGCAACACGAACATCTTCACGCCCGAGTATGATGACCCGGCTAACTGCAATCCCGAGGAAGACCAGTACGGATCACAGTACGGCCAATACGGCGCCCCCTACGATCACTACGGCTCACGAGGCTCCGTCGGCCGTCGGTCCGTTGGATCGCTGAGAAATCTGCCCGTCTCGAACTCCCCCGAACCTCCGCCACCACCACCACGCAACCACGACCCCAACAACTCGAGCTTTAACGACAGCAAGGAGAGCACCGACATCAACGACCAGGACGACCGCGACCAGCTGATTCGCAACTACGGAGGTGAGCGGTCGAAAAAGGGTACGCCAGCTTAATTTTTTTCGTTTCTTTTGTTTTTTAGTTTTACGTTTTACGGAGAGCACTTATGGATCGAAGTGTCCGTGACGCTCGAGGTTGTTGTCCAACCACATCTGGATGATAAGAGTCGGGAATTCAAAATTTAGTTCCGCAATGTCAGAGTAAACGAATCGACATGCTTTTTTTACGAATTGTTAAACACTGACTTCAATTTTCTTTTTTTGTTTTTGTTAAGACCGACAAATTTTAGTACTAAAGTTTTATCATTTCATTTACTTTCTAATCTGGTTACTTCATTTTTTGGGGTTCTAAGTGATAAATTATTTTGTAGTAAGTAGTATAGAAGAGTGTTACTAATAACAATAATTCATATTATGGTATTTAACATTCTTTAAAGTGTATCGTGAACTAAGAGTTTTTCAAGCGTAGTGGAAACATCATATATTTAAAACTTTTCAAAAATATTAAAATCGAAAAAATTTTGATCTTCTTAAGTAGCTAACCGTCGAAGTAGAGCATAGCGTGTAATATAGCAGTTCATTACAAATTCTTATTATCACAAGTTACAAGATTAAGAACTTATATACTGCCAAGTTTACAGTGGCTAATAAGAATAAAAACGCATAAAAAATGTTCACGGATAGTATTACGTAATTTTCTTTATCTTTTATTTGTTTTAACGTTACTCGTTACGTTACCACACCTTTTAATTAAAAATGCTGATAGTGGCGTTATACCCTTTTTCGCCATAACCACGAGTCTTAATAGTTTCCTTCCACTTTCAGCCGCCACATTTTATTTAATTTTAGTACTATAGCCTATTATGCCACTAATTTTGCACGGCCACTTTTTTCGATTATTTAGCTAATGCAATACATTTGCCTTACCATTTATTTTATAGTTTTATCAATTCCTAGAGATTATATCAAGCCAGAAAATAGTCTAGCTAGAAATTTATTAACCGATAAGCAGCCTTTTTTATTTAAGTTCAAATTTTTTTCGATTCATTTCATTTTTATCGCACAACCAGTACACAGATATTATTATTTTTGCCAGTAGCAGCACCTGTACCACCAGTAACTTGTATACTTAGCTCACGAGTATAAATACTTTCATGTCTGGGGCCATTATACTCTCTGCATGAACGGTGGCGGGTCATATAAAAGTTTTCTCTTTCAGGCAGCCACCCGGCGAGCACCGCCTCGTCGTCGTGAATTTGCATGCCCATCATGACGTACAGTAGTTTTGTCTATGTGTGTGTGTCGTGCCAATTGGTATTTGTGTTTTTATCATTCCAGCGAATACTCACGGCAAGGACGCCAAGGCGGCCGAGGAGATGCGTAAGCTCATTGAAAGGTTAGTAGCGCCGTGCTAACGACGCCGATACTCTCTCTACTGCGCGAGTGACCGCGAAACGATGCTTTATTTTACCTTCCTCTATAGATACACAGAGAGAGCTTACATATAGTCGAACTTTTGCCGGTGGGGGAGGAGTAGGAAAATGATTGACGAAGTTTCAGAGGTAAAAATCGAGAACGGTAATGGATTGGCCCGCGAAAATTTGAATTCATTAGTATGGACGGGTGTACGAGACGAGGCGCGACTGCTTTATTCCATTGGGAATGCACCGTATGTAGATTAATGAAATGGAAGGAAAATTAGTTTAGCGAAAGTTGCTCCCGGCGTAACCAGGATTCGCGCCGGCTCAGCTGTATGCTCGAATTATTTTATTAACATAATTATACGAGTTGAATTGTGTACAGAGAATCGTCGAAGTAAATTACAAAAGTAATTAGCGCCCGATTTCTTTCTTTTACTCTTTTCTTTCGCCGCGTGATTACTTTGCACGAAACATGTGGTTTATGGATCAACTTGGCGTTACTCATTTTAATGTGAATTTTTTCTTCTAAATTTATAATTTTAATGCACATATATATTTACTATTAATAATTCGTAATAAGTGCACCTAATTAAGCTCATACATGCATAATTAATTTTTTACGTTTTATATAAAAGCAGAAGAACGTGAATTCAAGCTTAAAATTTTAATTTAGACCGCAAAATCTCGACCTCACTGGCAAAAGTTTATTACTCGTGATAATACTGCTAGTTTCAACTTTAAAATACACGCATTAAATAAGAATTCAAAGCAATTTCAGTCGTCATTTAGCGAAGCAAATAATATTAGAACGCGTCGAAAAGAAGAAAGAGAGCACTGCGTAATGAGCTTGCTTGCATCGCACAGAGCAGCGAACGGAACGAGTTTTCCCGTAATTAATTAATCAATTATATGCCACTCCATCGTAAATAACCATATCATAGATTTTCCGTTACTGTGAATAACCCAATATCATCGTGCAGTTTAACGTCCGTCTAACTCGCACGCTCTCATTAAGCGCCACATATAGTCTCCCACGTTCATATTGTGTGTGTGTACCTACTAAAAAAATACAGAGGGTTTTATTAATGCTTGCGCTAATTGAATTCAATTCGCGCATGTGTGACACTACTAATTGCACTTCGACGAGCATTAACAAAACCGAGTTTCTCGCCCTCATTTTATACATATCATGTATAGGATAATATATAGTTTCCATCACGAGTTTTTCACGTAAGTCATTCAACGATCATAAAAGTCATGCATTGTCATCTAGTTTTTATATGTTGTTTTTTGTTTTCATGGTTACTTTTTATCTCTTTTCGTTATTTATCACTTTAGATATATATATCAGAAGCATGTCGCTTAAAGCTATTTATTTTTTATTGTTTATACGCACCCACGCATCATGTGTAGGTAACAAGTGAAAAACGTTAGTTTCCCATCGATTATTATTTTAAAAAGCAAAACGCATGCGATTGTGTGTATTGAACCGCACAGTATAATAATTCTTCATATCTCGTCACCTTGTTTTTTGTTCCTCAGTCATATACACGGCGGCTACGGAAAACCATCTCCATATTAAAAACATATATTCACGGGATGGAGAATTTTCGTCGAAATGCTGAATATTCTTAGATGAATAATTATTTTTTTTATCGTTTCCAGCTTGATTCTTGTAAATAGCTTATTTCTGTATGTTTAGAGGTAATATTTACATTCAGTGTCAAATCTTGTTGTCTTTGTATTAAACAATGTTCAAGTCAGTCAGTATTATACATAATATTTTACAGGTTACATGTTACTTACCCCACATACTTTCACTTATCATTCCAACTTTCTACGGGAATAATCGTCTGAAAATTCGGCATCCGACTAAACATCCCCACCCGCACCCATAGGCAAATAATCCTAAAAGCCCTCCCGATCACCATTACTAACGAGCCCCACTGACTTCTCACTCTGACAGAAACGAAGCCACCAAGCAAGGCTGCAGCTTCGGGAGCGCAGGACTCATCGCACCCTACGATACTGTGGCAGTGTAATCTGTAAGACCCTTGGCCATCAGTAGCATCGACGCAGCAGCAGCAGCAGCAGCCACGGCGGCAGCGGCAGCATTAGCAGCTACAGCGACCGATCGGCGACTGTCACTCTTCTCAGCAACAGCAAGAGCTGCAGCAGCAGCAGTAACAACCGGACTGTCCTCAACTGCCAATTTTTCCACTTCTCAATCGACGTGTCATTAGTCCGATATACAATTATACGATTAATCAACACACTCACACATCCACATACAATCAAAATCAACATTTAATTAATAAACACACATACAGATACGAGCCACGCATATTCTCCAGTGGGGAGAAATGATAAAGAGAAAAAGACGAAATGAAAAATGATAAACGATAATTAAACGAAGGCTGATATGAATTATATACGCTACCGCATCTATGTCCTACCGTGATTATATGGCACAAAGTGAGAGAGAGAGAGAGAGAGAGAAAGAGAGAGATAGAGAAAGATGATGAGAGAGATAGAGAGAGAGAGACAGTCGAGGAGGGGGAGGACGCGCTACTTTGCCAAATCCGTCTGATGACTTTTGAAGATATAAAAGCGCGTCGACGTCTAGGCAAAGTGACCCGTCCGCACGCGACGACTCGTTCCTAGCTTTTCAAACACACACACGCGCGCAGTAACACAAACGTACGCTCACACACACACACACACACACATATACTCTGATATATACTTAAACCCCTTCGCACACGACGACGATGGAAGAGATGTACATAGCGAAGGCGAGGAGCACGACATTCTCTCCTTTTGCGCGAGGCAAAAGGGGCTTGCCCGGGAATAATTACAATGCCCGTGTTGTATGATTTCCTTTCGTTATATGTTTTTACCCTATCTCCCCCCTAATACTTTCGTGCGCGCATACGCACACACATACACACGTGAGCGTACACTTTGAGTTCATTGTACATCGTTCATTTGAGAGCTGTTTCAGCTTCGTACATATGTACGCACGTGGTGTTTTTCTTTTTTTTTTACTAAACAAGCGCGCGATTAGGTACTTTTGCTTTGTGTGACCCGGAAAGGAGGAGCGAGTGGACGACGGAAGCGCAGGTGTGCGGGGTATACGTTGCGCTATCCTACGACCATCATCGTCGCGTTATCACGCATGATGCAAATATATATACGTTCCCCGCGCTTGCCAGATATATCGCCGGGGTGATAGAAAGCGACGTACGCGAAGTGATAAATAAATAAACCGTAGCGACGATGATGCGCGTATAAAGATGGAACAGAACTCTCACACATTACACACGTACACGCAGACATACATTACCCAATAAACAGCTGATGGTAGCGAATAATATTCTATCTATTAATAAATCTACGTAGTTAGGCGTAAGTTGGGACGGATGGTCGCGAGCGAGTGCCACGTCGGAGCAGCGGAGACAAAAAAAAAAGACAAAAACTAAAACTTCAGGGGATGTAGAAGGGGAGTGCGCGAAAATAAAGGCGACACGACGTGGCGCGAGTCTCATAGTTTGTTTTTATGATGATAATACTTCTAAATCGTATGAGTATATGATATCGTAGGTGTCGTAATTCATTCATTCGTTTCTTCGTGTGCCATGCTTTTATTCACCGAGATGGGAGAAAGAAAAGATAAGAAAAGACGACGCGTCGCGCAGCTGTAAACGCAGACTCTATTGTGTCCGGAAAAAAAGCAATTCCTCATTATAATAAACGCAAACACGCAACGCACGTACCGGTATATACATATATAAATATAAACGTGATTATACGAGACTAACTCCATTTTTCGAGCCGAACTCTTATTATCATTATCATTGCGTTCTCTATCGAGTACGAATATATATATACACGCGCCGTAACTCACATAAACACGATATATAAGCACCGATATCTGCACACAAAAGAAAAACATGTACTTTTTGCCAATAATAAGCGGAGAGATGATTATTTTTTTGGTCGAAGGAGTCGCGCACGCGCGTCGTGTAAATGCCGCGCGCGACTCGGGGATATATATATCGCTTCCACTTGCGTATAGGAGAGCAAATAGTCCGCGCACATAAATACACCGAAGAAACAAACACACGCTTACACATACACAGATATACACGCAAAAGAAAACTTGAGTTCGACACGCGTCTACTATTACGGCAAAAGGAATAATCAAAGTAATAATCTTCTTGAACGTGATAATAACTTTACTCTCGTGTCGGTTTAACCCTCTGCGGCGTGTTTTATGGATTTAACGAAAGAATTAATGAGTAAATTTAAAGAAAATTTGTCGTATCCTAGTGTTATTAAACATCGGATGTAGCCAAGCAAAGTTTAATGCGTAATTAAGGGAATTTAAGGATTATTAAGTCGAAGGCTAAGGGAAACTATACAAGTAATTAATGAAAAAAGTACGTTCTAGAGGAAAAGTAACGTAATATGAAAAAGTAAGACGTCGCTTCTCTCCAATCACTAACGAAATCGTAAATCCAAGTATAAGACAAACAAGGCTAATTATTAATGAAGTATAAACCAATTACAAACACAATGATATACCAATCTCTCCTCTATGGATACCTAGCTCACGAGGAATAAACAAAAAAAAAATAAATAAATATAAAGCATAAATCTATATTAAAAAAAAGTAACGTAAACCAAGCGGCTTTTTGCGTGAAACGTGTATTTCCTTTTGCAACGAGCAAACACACTTCTTACACACTTTTATTGCAAGCCAATGCAATAAGGTATCGTGACGAAAGAGACGAAAGAGAGGCGTGTGATGAGAAAGAAAGGAACCGCGATTGACAATGTGTGCGTACAAGTGAGACAGATGCTTGAACGTGTACACGTGCTTATGGAAATCTCATCCATATGTACGTGTGCATGTGCGAGCAGACGAGAGAAAGAGAGAGAAAGGAACCAAAGCTTTTAATGAATTTTCGTTTACGAGGATGAAAGGGATTGAGGCTCGTTTCCTTTGGGGCAGCTAGCAGACATAAAAAAGCCCGGCGAGTCGTTGCTTGAAAAGCTGCCTTTGTACGAGAGCTAAAAACAAAATTGGCAAGTGGTATGATATGAGCATGTGTGGAAATCAAGGAAACGAGTTGTCCGGAGCACGAATGGTATTTCTTTCTAAACCTGTAATATTACGCCAAGAATCCAGCAAAAGCTCGTGGAAGTCGCTTATATTGCATATATAAGTAACCCGTCTTTGTTATATTTGTTAATTTTGCTTTATATATGAAAAAAACAACAGCTACTTGTTTTTTTTTCTGTCGATTGTTAATTTTCGTATATATGTAAACGATTATGTATATTATAATTTATTTAAGTGGATTTTATATTAATTAATTAAATAAAAAAAGTAAAATAATACTCGCGTATCATTGCCAACCATGTTCGATTTGTCCATGTATTGTGAACAATAGTAAGAAAAAAAAGAAAATAATGGAATGGTAAAAATAATATGTAATAACAATTTTTCTCATACTCTCTTTCATAACGCAGTGTGATTACTTTGTTTTTATACCAAAGTTGTAATATCTAATTTGAAGTTAAATAAACAAACAATTGAAATCCAACTCTTTGTCAGCTTAAGGACTCATTTTTATTGTCAGCACCTTTCCTACAATCTCCAATAAGTCTTTTCGCAAAACTGTCGTTTATTTTTTCTTCGTTTTTTCTTTATATCATACATAGATCCGCGTGAAATTTTGTTTTTTTTTTGTTTTTTGTTTTTGTCGAAAAAAGAATGACAAGGGATGAAACACAGAGAGAAACGTAATGATGGTGTGTTGAAAATAGATAGAAATTTCCAGCGTTGTGTCGTAGAATTTTTATATTTATCCTTGCGATTGTTTTTCATAAAATACAATTGTTTATGTTTTTTATTCGTTTTTTTTCTTCGTATCACTAGATGAAGTATTTTGTTTTCGTGATAAAAAGCAGGTTCAATTAAATCCTCTTCGTCTTCCTTTTCAACATGATTGCGCTCTATATCGGTCACTAAGTACTTATAAAAAAGTTTTAAAGTATCATATAAAAAAAATATAGTTAGCCGGACTCCTTCATTGTTATTATGTACACAATACATCATCGATGAGCTTTACGTCTTCGCAATCGGCGATATTAAATAGGGTAAGTGTGAGTAATATGATCGACCGCATAACGTCAGTTAGTAGTATTGGTAGTAACTAAAGCAAATAAAGCTGCAAAACATAAGCTACGAAGCGAAAACATGAACATCTTTAGGATAGCGACGTAGTTTACAAGTTTAATATTCGTCACAACATTGTAGATTTCTTAGATTTATTATTTAAAAATATTCATTTCAAGCAGAATTGAACTTAACTTGTAACTCAACACAGTATCGTCATACCATACTTACATTCTAATTATCAAAGTTATAAACAATTCTTAATAAACTTTAACAAGGAAAACAATGTCACTAATAGTAATTATTTCAAGTGGTCATATTGTCCACACATACCTTATTTTAACAAACTCCTAGAACTGCAAATTAAATTCAATTTTCCTCTAGGAAATTGCTTTATCTATATATATATATATTTATCTATCTACCGTAAGGAAATATTATTAAGTACTAATTGCAATTAGAAACTCATCATTCTTAAAGTAACTTCTTTTAATTTTTAAGTAAATCGATTATATATAATAGAATAAGAATGCAAATATAATCACATTATATCATATATCTTACAGTTCGTACAATTAAAACAATATGATTATTATTAATTATTTTATCACATTTTTAAGACTTTAAGTCAGTGGAAGAAAGAGATTTTTTATTTTATCTGCGGAAATGGCTATAAAAATCTTTAAAGAGAACCCTCTCCTGGCGTATCCTTGAAAAAATGTGGATTTTTTATCACCGATCTTCATTTTAACAATAACGAATCAAACGTAAAATTCTATAATACAGTTGAGAAATTGGTATATTCAATAAAAGCAAATTAAATTATCAAAAAATATTGTTAACATCAAATTTTAAAATATTAAATCTTTATCAAAAACACGAACCTAACATTTTCATTAATAAAATGTAAAAACTGTAAATTACGAGAAAAGTATAGTTTTCTCTTGTAATAACAATACACTCTGAAGAAAACCAAATTATAACAATCTATTTACCAATGAAAAAGGTACCATCAATAACCGAAAATAATGCTTGTATCAGCGCCATAAATATTCTCTCTCCCCACTTTCAACCAACAATTTTCAACGGCCACATTTCTCCAAATCGCCAGAAAAAAAAGAAGCTATCGCATATATCCGTCCTCCAAAGCACTTTTACAACCGCGACCGCAGACGCGTTATATATCCTTTATCATTCCCCATACCGTGAATCGTATCTAGCGCTGGCCGGCGTCCGGGTGATTTTTCAATGAAACATTAAACCGCTAATTCCCCCCCGGATTATCCACCCCTACAAGCGCGCAATCAAAGCAACGCTCATCAATCACTGCTGGCGCATAATCCCCGTGAAAAGGAAAGATATAGTAAAAAAAGAAAAGAGCGACAGAGTAACGAGAGCCGATCAAACAACACAACTCTCGCCACGAGCCTTATGTACACACCCGTAAACACCCTTCGTCCACATACTCTCACACACATATACATAAACCGGCCATTGCTAGATCCAATTTACGGGGCGCGCACGCGAGAGCGATAAAGTCGTCGCCGCCGCGTGCGCCTGCGTATGTATATGTATCTGTACATACAACTAATATTGTCGCGTATTCGGGCGCTGTACATATATAGGTGTATAATATGCGTGCGCGCTCGAGCTCGCGGGTGAATAATGAAAGCGATCGGCACGCGCGCGCCGATTTATCAGTGAATAAATAAAGCGTTTCCCAGAGGTAGAATCGGATCTAATTGATGGAAGGGGGAGGGGAGGAAGGATGTATATATATATATATATATATTTATGGAAAGGCTTGGCACGCACGGAAGGGTCGTCCATACCATGGACGCGTTAATAATGTAGAAATGATCGAGGGGGAGAGAGAGAGAGAGAGAGAGAGGGCGCGAGGACTGAGTGCGTATACGAGCGAGAAACTTACGAAGGCACACGGCCCACGCGCGCCGCTCAAATTGGCGTGACGTGAGCTTTCGGTAATGGACTCGGCTGCTTTCCGAGTGAGTTACGCGCGACACGGTCGTTGAATTATTCGATACCTTCATTTCCAAACAAAAGAGACAATGGGCGAAGGTAGCCGAGCTCATTAGCGAATGCTCACTTGACCCTTTTGTCCCTGCGCTACGTTCAAGACAAGAGAATGTCAAAGAATATTTAAGCCTTTAACTGGTACTTCGATTTTATAATGATTTCGTTATTTTATCCTTATGTCTTACGAAGATCCTATATGTACATTGAGGAACGCGGAGGCCAACGCTTGCCTATCTCTTTCTCTCTCTTTCTCTCTCTTAGTTTACAACAAGCGAATCAATGGTAAAGCTTATACACGATAGATATACACACGACGTTTTTCATCAAATCGACATTTATAATAACATCATCAGTACAAAAGTATTATCGGTAGCCAAGTCTCCTCTCGTACAAAGTTGTATCGTTCGCATATTGAAGTAGTACTCAAGTATAGGGGGAAGGTCGTGAGGATAGAGGGAAGGGGCGGGGGAAGAAAAATCTTACAATCCTTTAGCTTTGTTTTCGGCTATACCGAGCATTGAGAGCGAGGCGTGTTGAGATCGAGGGAGGACGAGTTGTATAACGGAAGCTGGTGCGCGACGCGCAAAAGTGAGGCGCGAGAGCGTCTGGTACGAAAATCTTTACGATTTCATTTGAGGATAATCAGCGGCGATGATAATATATCTATATGCTTTTTGTGCGATAATAATAAAAGAAGACGATATCGTTATGTCCATCGATTAGTGTGTATACATCATATATACGTTATGAATTATTCATTTATCACCGTTTCTATTAGTCGACGATAGTATCTGTCAATTCCCTTTCAATTACCGCGCTTCGATCCATTAGTAAAAGCCAAAAAACCGTCGTAACGAAAACATCGTCCGAGAGAGCCTTCGAACCTGAAACTTTTAACGACTAAAAGATAAATCCGAAAAATACACTGCACAGCCAGTCCCACGTAGCAACATCCGAAAAAGAATTTTCAAAGCAAAAGTCGCGCGCGCCAACTTCTTGACAACTTTTTCCCCGAAGAAAAAAATATATATACATATATATAAACCATCCCCGAAAACTCTACTTCAACTGCCACTACACTCAAACTCCAATCAGCGACTAGTCCCACCAGACGCTTCGTAAGCTTATACGTATAGTACGTATACAGTATAATAGAAGAATACTCGGCGTGTGAAAAAGGATAAAAGCCATAGGCATGCGCTTCTCGTCTCCCTTACACACGTATCATGCCGCGTATGTGTATATATTCACCCCTTATATATATGTCCATAGAATGTATAATACGAGAATATAATATACCGTTTACAAAGATAGACAGATTGTGCGATAAAGTGATACAACGCGGATACCGGAGAAAAAGAACTCCGCTCATACACACGCACACACACACACACACACATAGTGTCCATCTCGAGTTCCTCTTCACTGTAGGTCCTTCGTATCTCAGGCGAGCAGCGCGGCGAGCTTGTGGAGATTCGTGATCGTGGTGGCGTCGCCGGGCTGCAGTCTTAGGGCCTCGCGATACGCCGCCGCTGCCAGCTTATACTTGCCGTTGAGGTGAAGGATGGCGCCGAGATTCGCATGACTGCGGGCCTCCTCGGGCCTCAGGCCCAACGCGTGCCTGTACCAGATCTCCGCCTCGTCCAGCCGATTGGCGCGGCGCAGACTCGAGGCTGCAGCGACGGCGAGCTCGTAGTCCGAGCGCGAGAGGGAGGCGGCCAGGAGGTGAGACTCGGCCGCCTCGGCCAGGCGGCCCTGCATGCTCAGGAACAGACCTGCGGGGGTGAGACAGAAGAGATGGCTATAGAAGAATTGATAATTGTGTGCGAAGTAAATAAATGGAAGTTGGTAAAACGAAATAAAAGTCGTTCTCTTTCGGTAAATAGGAACAGAAAATTCTATAATTATATTAAAATTCTAACTTATTCAGGAATTTATTGATTTAACTAGCTTTCCCATGCATAATATATATTAATATTAATATGAATAATATTGAACATTTTTCGATTTATTTGTAGCTCAAAAATATTCTAAACGAGTCATTTATTAAATGGCTCTAGCTCATACCTATATATAGGTCTGATCAAGTTTAAACAATTCAGCCTACTTTATTTTACCAATAATAACCGCAAGAAATAAATGTTTCATAACAATGTTAATTAATAACCTACACTATCTTAATGAAGAACCTTTATTGTTTTAGCATCAGCTAACATTTTGGTTTATAAATGGAGATATATTACAACGTGTCCAATGTCTTTTACGCATTTCAAATGTCATGTATAAGCGAATTTTAATATCTTTATTCAAAGCTTATAATTGGTCTTTGTAGAAAATTTATTTTTAGATTATAGTGATGCATTACAATTTATTAGTTGAGTCGGGCGCATTTAAAATGTCGCGTATATAAACGAAATTTTTGTAGTTTTATTTTGAACATTTCACATAAAATATTTCTAATGAAAACCATCAAAAGGGATAAAGAAAATGTTTCGAAAATACGTCAAAATTTTTAAGTGACGACGAATTTTTCAACTCTATTTCACATTTTATTTTTATATACAAATTCATTTTCATTAAAAAAGGTTTTCAAAAATAAAATCTATGTCAAATTCGAAAATTTTCCTCACAACTATTTTTATTCAAGATTAAATTAGGAAAATTATAGAGTGAATTCGTCAAGGAAGATCCATTCGCTCTTTAATTATAACTTTTTTAGAACATTTTATTTTTAGAAGCTTCTATTTTACTCGCCAAAGCAATCAACTTCTTTACACATAGATATCACGGGAAAATGAGCTTTTTGTGAGAACATAAACATGGAGAAAAATGTCGGCAATTACGCTTAGACTGACTCTGGATAATTGAGGGACGATGGAGATTTTGTTGATCCCATTCGTGGAATATCCAAGTCTGGCTATGGACACTTTATTAATACGTGTACGGCTCCTTGTTTTTTTCCTTATCGTTCTGATTTACTCAATCTTTTTAGTCCTCATTCTTAATCTTAATAACCACTAAACACACTTTTCTTCGTGCTAAATTGAGGTTCGACCAACAAAATAACAATAATAATTCATGTGCGTTACAAACATAGAAAAAGTGACTTCATTGTGATTATTCGTTGTAAAGATTTTAGCTTATTCAATGTGCAATTACATAAATACATGGATATTCCAACAAAAATTTCCATTTATTTAACGAACATATGAATGTAAATGGTCTTTGTAAACTAATTTTATAGTATATTGTGTATACCTAATGCGCAAAGTGGGCCTTTTTAGACCGAGTACTGCAACCATACAAGGTCAAAAGGCCCATTAAGCCTGAGGGGCACACCATATTTTTTGTGACTCATGTATTGATTTTCGGCGTTTTCGAGCCTAAAAAGCAAGGCTAAATAGATTTTTTATTTATACGACAACGAAATACTTGAAGTAATAAATAATAAAAAAA
>UXGD01000526.1:0-55235 GCA_900474315.1 Torymus auratus | reverse complement strand
ATGAATTTTTTTCTCAAAACTTGCCACAAACCCGTTTTCTTGTGTTCCAAATCTTTTCGTATATTGTGGGGTATATAAAACACGTAAAAACTTATAACAGAAGTGTGCCTCAATTTTTTTTTTCGTCGTTTTACTGACCAAGTTATGAGCAATTCTCGGCGGAATTGCACATATAACTTCGCGGTACATATGAGCTGTTGCCTGCTCAAGTTGTGGAAGTATTCGTACCAATGTGTCTTGTGATCATGATGAAGCGTTTTATAAAATAATATTAGAATTAGATTATCTAATCCGTTTAGTATTAGTTTGTTATAATATATGATTATTATATAGATAGAAATTTAACATCAGGATATTAGGCCTGA
Source organism: Torymus auratus (assembly GCA_900474315.1). Lineage (NCBI taxonomy): Eukaryota > Metazoa > Arthropoda > Insecta > Hymenoptera > Torymidae > Torymus > Torymus auratus. The sequence continues at coordinate 54,870 of UXGD01000526.1, read as the reverse complement.
ATAATATTTAATTTAATTGTGCATTTTGAAATTTTAAATTACTGAGATATTTACGGTTGTGCTTATTGCACGTGTATATAGGTACGCGTTTCTATTTTAATAAGGAAAGCTACAAATTTTCTATTTTCTAAAACAAACAGTCCTAAATATGCAACATTTCTCATTAGTCTGCGTTTCTGCAGATACAGCTATATATATAGTTCATTTTTGTATCAACACATTGTCAACTTAAAAATATACAAATGAAATGTGTTACCTTAATTAGGTATGCACTTGGGGATAATTGATACATAATATTTAATTAAAAAGTTTTTTTTTGTAAATTTATTATTAGAATTTTAAGAAACATGATTTTACAAATTTGGATGCTGTATAGTAATAAAGTTTATAATAAATGGAAGGGATATAGTGAGCCAAAGCTGGAGAATTCAAGTAAACTGGATTTTTGAAAATTTATAGTATTTACAAAAAATATCCGGGACTACTCGTTGCGTTTTGCATAACTGTTATAATTTTCTTCGATTGCCTTCTAAATCACACGTATACCGCTGTTTCTATTTTACGCTACCGAATGTCCTATTGCTCTTTTTGAACTGCATCGCGGAAGCACGTTTGGTTCACCCCGAAATAGGCTTCCATAAATTAGCCGGAATGCATTTTTTTCCTAACTCGATTTCTTCTTCAGTAGTCTATTCTTGATTTTCAGATATTTTGTAAAGTAATAGTAACGTCTATGAGAATAAATAGAACAAAATTAAAGAAATATATATTTATGACATGCATAGTTGCATGAATACTGTTCTAGTGCTGCTGTCAAAGCTTCATGAAAATGTATTACAATTTCCGTGCACGTTTCCACTTAATATTTAATCTTTAATAATTTATTATAATACAAACATTGAGAAACAAGTTATTCGTTACAATTAGAAAAGTTAAAGGGCCGGTTTAGTCTTAAGTATAATAGAAGCTTGCTACAATTCCTCGCTCGCGGTGGCTCAGTTAGTTCAAATTATCTCTTTACAGATACATTTTTATCCACTTTTTAAAAGATATACATTATTTTTAAATGTTAAGAATATATATGTACGTACTCTCAAAAAGTGTCCGAAAAACGTCCTAAACAGTGTTTTAAAACATATTCCTTATGCAGTGCAGATAATCAGCTTTGTAAGAAAAGAAGTCGAAAAAATGTCTAACTTCAATATAATAGAGGATTTTTCCAAAAGAAAAAATGTCTAGAATATTATTATCTATACTATAGCATTCAGCACTTAAAGACGAAATAACATATGATAAATGTAAAATTAGAAAAAGATTTACACGAGCCGCTTTACCGTAATCAAGAATCCAAAGTGCTATCAAAGACGAACACTTCGCTTAAATTAAACAAGTGACATGCATAAAAGTCAGTTGAAGTAAAGCTGCGCACGCACGTGCAGCCAAAGTCCTTGCGGTATTACTGGAGAAGCAAATAAAACGAAAAAAGAAGAGATACCGCGGTTCGGGACACGAGGAATCCGGATTTGGCCGAGGTCCAAAATCGCGTGCGCGCGCTGCTGTGTGCACGAGCGAATTAATCCCCCCCCCGCCGCCGCGTTCATGTCTTCGTTCTCCAAGTGCCTGCACTGTACCCCGTGCTGGCCATTTTGTTTACATTTACACCTGTCCACCAGCCGTGGAATTCGTAGCGAGCCGCACTCTCGAGTTAATCCTGATGAAGTGGACGATGGCACGAGTGACGCACGCGCGAAAGGGACGAGAGAGCGAAGCCGGCGCGCAGGCTAATGAGCGAACATTTTCAGCTGCGACCGTAATGAGGGTCCACGCTGGATCGCGGCTTTTTGCCGGGTTTGATGTTGCGGCTCCGGAATGTACGTTTGATGCTTTATAGATCTAAAGGATTTTAACGGGAACTGACGTGTGGCTTAAGCATATCGTTATCGTTTTGACAGTAATAGAAATATATTATAAATAAAAACTAATAAGTAATATATATAACAATTTTTGGGAATTTTGTAGAGAAGCAGCGGAATTAATGTCAGGTGTCAGACGTATTGTTTGCAAAAACTAAATATGGGATAAACGATGAAAACGCTGTCAGATAACAGCTTTCCTCTAAGTTTGTGTAGCTGTGCGGTCTAATGAAGATAGACGACTATAATAATAGAACGTTTGATACTCTCAATAACTGCAGTAACGTAAGCATTTAAAAAGTTTACTTAAGAAACTTCATGTAATAAGTGTGCGGTACTAATAGTAAGTAATCTTAAATAAGTGAGTGGAAATCAACTTCTCTTCTAAGTTCTAACTTTCTAATTTTATATAAACTTATTATAGATATATTTAATTAATTGCTGTTCAGTAGACATGCATTTTAATGTTTTGATTATGAAATATGGACTTTTTTTATAAATTATATTTGTAGAAATTATTTTTAAATTTTCGACGCTTTTTACAAAAATTAATATAAATTTTATCATATTTCCTGTGAATTTCTTCATAAAAACGTAAATTTTACGAGTTTTATTATGATTTTTATTCATTTTTATATACTACTTCAGATAAGTTAGTTTTCAAAAATAGTATGCAAAGGATACAATACAAGTAATTTTTGTTAAGGATTTTTTCCGTATCAAGAATTAAACAATTTCCCGAGTACTGTTGGACTATTTTGCAAAACTTTGCTTTAAGACTTCACTGATTACTGAAACAGGAAATATGCACTTCTATCAAAAGTATAATATTATTGTAAAATGAAGTAATGGCTAATTTTCCAAATCTAACTTAATTTAGAAAAGCACTTAAAATGTCCGTATTCATTTCAAATGTATCCTTTATACTCTATGCGACTATGCAGTACATTCAGAAATCGCTATCCGAAAAGCATCTGCCGACGGCCCAATGGAGCGCACGAGTGCATGCGGAACGCCAGTGGACTCAGGATGGCGAGAGAAAAAAAGCCCCAAATTCCCGACAGTCGGGAGAGATATTTGTGTCATGAAATACGGTGGAACGCGTAAACGCTCCAACGGAGAGCTTAGTCGCGGTGCGCGCTGCAGCGCACGACAGTAAGGGAATTCGGCCGGACTGTTACTCGGGATTTTCCCGATTAAAATGTTACCGGTTCCCGGCATGTAACGATCGCGACCACTGAAAGACCGATTTATTTGCTATTTTCATATTACAGTATTTAATCGCTTTAATTAATTGTAAAAAGAAAAATATTGTTAGAAATGATAAATGTGAATTCAAAAATTTTTAAAAAGAAATACATTTATTAAATGTATTTGTACTAACATATTTAAATACTTAAAGATTTGTTTAACTAATTAATTTATCAAACATTATTGTAGTTTTTATGTTGAGTTTAAATAAACAATTATTAGAAATAAGAAAAACATACTTTTTAAATATATTATTTATGATTTAATGTTGTTGAATTGTTACTTTTATTATTTTATACGAGACAATAAATAATTATGAGCATTAGCAACACTAAAAATAGCTTAAAAATTAATATATTTGATATACATCGAAAGCTTAACATTGTATATCATGCTTGTCTGTGATCAATAAGTTCACGGCCTTGGTTCTCATAGATCAGTCGATGATTAGCATTTTACAGTACTGGCAAAACGTAGAAAACTTTTTTACTTAAATGCAGGTGCAAAAATTTTTGTAAAAACTATTTATAAGTTCTAATAACTAATTTTTAATGATTGGGTAAAATAAAAAAGTTAATAGATTTATTTATTAAAAATAAAATATCCACTAGATATGGTCATTTAATTTTATACCATTTTTTATGTTTATTGATTATTAATAATTGATAGTTTTCTTTTAACCAATTAACCAATTATAGCCGATTTTCATATAATAATATTTATATAATATATAACTATGTTACTTTTATGTAATCTTCCTTAAAAATCTTTCTCCAGTTTTTAAAATTTCAACATTTTACTTCTTTTTACTCTGACATCGTCTACAGCGAATTTTAAATTGCTAATAATAACAAAGAAACACTTTGGAGCACAACTAGAAGAGATCTCTACTAACAACATGATTAAAAAGTTACATAATCAATTTTCCGTTATCATAACCTGTTCGACGGTCTATTAAATTAAAACAAATCAAATTAAAAATATCGAACCATCTATATAGCCTTATTATCGCTGGGGAATAGAATACCGGAGAAAACGGAGCAGCAGATAAACTCTAACCTAAAAAATACAAGTCACTCTCTTTCTCTGAACATGTCAATATTGCGCACTCGTCTGTTGTAACAAGTGTTTCAAGCTCATTACCGATGCGAATTTTCCGTACGGGCTTGTATAGCGCGCCGCGCGAACAACAAACAAACCTTCGCTTTCCACCCACAACAGCGACCTAACCTGACCAGTGGATGTCAAAACAGCCGATATCGTTTTAGACGACACCTCCTTCTCCGTCAACACAGCAATCATTCCCCGTACACGTCCTTGAACGCAACTGTCAACTCCATTGCACACCTTAACCTCCGAGACACTTTTTAGATAATCCAGATTTTTACACTCACCGAACATCCCCCATTGGAATGTCCACGTAATGTGCTCTCCTAGTAAATGTGTATAATGTTGTAGCAAATGTGAATACACGTGCGGGTTACTTCACCGCGAAAAATCAAGGAACTTCAATGGAATATTGGATGCAACACGTATATACCGAGGCGCGCTAGAACCATGGCACTCCGTCTTCGTCTTCCTGTCAGTGTAAAAACAATGGGAATCTATCCCTCGCGATAGGCAAAACGGCACCCCTGCGTCTAAGTACTTGACGCGAAAGTTAAATAGCGCGTCGCGTTTCGTGGAAAAAAGCGAGAACAGACTTGACGGCGACGACGACACGACCGTCCGTCGGGCTCGCGAATCAGCTGTGCACTGCGTCAGTCGCGCCGATCGGCCAACCGCCAACTCCGACTCCTCCTCCAAAATATTCTTTTTTAGTTTCGACATTTATTTTGATCCATTCCATTCTTTTCGTGGGCAATTTGTCGTTACTAAAGGAATTTTCGTCAACTGTTTTGATGAGTTAAAGAGGCGCGAGGTAAAGAGCCGACAAAGTTGAAACTGAACGACGTGCGCTTGACCAGAGCAGTAAAGATGGCGGCGATTACGAGCTTTGCCTCCTATTTATGAATGGGACTTGGGAGAGAGCAGAGCGCAGACAAGTAGGTAAAGCAAATGCAAAAGTGGCAGAGGGGAATAGAGCAGCGGACAGTCGGCTGTACTATTTTAAAACCTCTGTGCTAAGAGAGCGCGAATAATTCGATGCGAGACAGAGAGAAGCGTGGATTCTTCCGCCTCACTTTTTTCATTTGTATTTTTCTCGCGCTCTGCTCTATCTTTTTCTTTCTCGCGCTTTTTACGCGTTAAATTTAGCTTGGCCCACGCTATACTCCGTGGATCTTTTGTTTTGTTGAAACAAGTCAGTAGTAATTTTAAACTTTAACTCACTGCTGAGTGTTTTTATTTCTTTTTCGCTCTTCTAGTTTGACACGCGCGCGCGATGTGAATGAAATTTTATCTTGTCGTGATCCCGAAGCTGCTAGTGTGTGTATGTTTATTTAATTTTGGCTTGCGCTCTCTATGCCATTTAATACAAAATATGAGTGTGTCTAATTCCGTTACATAAGGAAGCTTCTTCATTCTTAATATACAGGTTCTTTTTGAAAAACGGATGCGTTGCACATTTGCGACAGATTTCTGGCTTCATTTGCTAATTTTAAAAAATTAGAAACATTAATAAAACTTTGTTGGAAAATGGGTAAATACTACTCTATATCACAACTAATATTCATAATTCATAATTAATTCATTTGTTTTACAAAAATCTTTGTTTAAATTGTTTTGGTAAAATTTGAATTATAAGATTTATTTGAGTGCAATAATCCATGTAGCTTTCTTTAAAAAAAAATGCTTGATGGCCCATATTCTATGACATAATAGCAGATTTATTTTTTAACTTTTTATGATGTTTTTTTCGACAATTTTTTCAACTCTTTTTCGCTCCAAGTTGATAAGTTCATTCAACCACTAAATTTATAACTGAACTCAGATAATTAATTATAAAACAAAAAAAGTATTTTTCTTTTTACATGAATACACACTTGTGTATGTTACGAACATTATTATGTGATGGATGTGGATGTTTATAAGGGACAAGTTTTGAGAAGGTGTAATAATTGTCAACAGCATACTGTAAACACTGGTATATTGATTTCTACGAGTATAAACCAAATATGCGATAATACAATAATAATAATGTTAATATAATTAATAATACAAGAAATAGCAATCTGCTCTCATCTCGATTTATGAGCTCCATAAAACGCCAAAAAAATATTCCAAATTCATTAACGCGAAAACGCCGTTCAATCGATCTCTTATTACAATTTGTCGTCTTCATCTTCTATTGCGACTTGTTTGTCCGGCTGCAAGATCGCGCGCACGAGAGCTGAGGGGCAGGATGTAAAAATGACCATTGTAGTTGCGCAAGTGTGCAAGTCGCAATTGCTGCGATAACGATAGCCTTTTTTCAAGTTTGCCGCCTCGGCCCCTACAGCCATAATCGCGCAGCTGAACGATAAGACGTAACGCATAGAGGATGTGTGATACATTAGTCTGTTTTGTGTACATGGAGAAGATTGCGATGTAAATTATTGGACAAAAGGGTTTTCCGCCAATGATACATAGTATGCATGTTGAAAAACACAGAGGTTCAGCATGATTTACACCGTGAATAATATTTACAGTCGGTGTCGTTCTAAATTGTAGAAAAATCGTGTGGTAAAATTCTTGTACAAAAGCTAGTACAAAATGCAGGTTAATTTGTGTAAAAATGCTCAATTGCTCACAAATTTTCCACTGCATACTATGTCGTAAAAAAAGTTACCAAACACGTGGGATATTTTTTTTTCAAAAATTGACTTTATTCAGAAGAGTATTTTTCTTAATCTATACATATGATTAAACTAGCTTTTCTTATTATTATGACGCTTATAGCACGCATGAACTCGTGTGTCCACAAGTCGCTCCTTTCAGCTCCAAAGTTTACAGTGTATAAATGCCACGAAAAATCAAATTGCCCAATGATTTACGCCGTTCACAGGTAAGTTTTTTCACGCACTTATCGTCAACAGCATTGTAAGAAAACAAAGGACCCGTTGCGCTTGTTTCGCAGATAATTTGTACGTTCCGGGGAAGACTAGCGGGCGATAAGGTAACGTCGCGTTCGCTTGGCGTCTGCACGGAATTTGGCACTTGATTTGAAGAATCGGACAGTTTGTGTGCAGATACCAAGCGTTGCAGCGACCGCGAGAAACTATGCAGTCGCTGCACAATAGAGTCCTCCGACGCGTACAGCTTAAGTGCGCTACTTATTGCTTACTATTTATGTTTACTCTGTCGTATCTGGATTGTTTAACATTACTTTACAAAACTCGTTGCTCGAAAGGACGGATATGCGTTTTCTAGCGCTGTAGAAGAATAAAATGTATTTTTTTTCTCATTCTTTTTCTCATCCTGGTGCGTCTTCTACGTACGGTCATTACATACGTATAAAAATGTCGACACAGAAAGTTTATAAACAATCTAGGCGTTTCATTTTCTACCACTTCGTATCAAAACTTTGTCGCTCCCTTTACAATGCAAGTGTCTCGCAATAAAAAAAAAAAAAAAAAAAAAAATATTGAAGCTATATGCATAATCGCCCGACACGTTCACGTGACATACGTGAGAGACGTCGACGGATACGATATCGTCGAGAATTTTTTTAACAAAGCCTTGGACGGCACAGTTTATCCCTTGCCGCCCCGTTATCAAAAGTTGAAAAAATCCGCACGAACGCGAGCGTTCGCTTGTGCTCAGAACATTTGTCCCCCTTCTCGCTTCTCATACACATTCTCGAGGATTCCTTCGTTGTTCCATCAGCTTCTTTCGCGCGCTCTCGAGCGCAGCTCTCATTCGTCATCCTCTCCTCTCTTTTTCACTCTCACTCTCAATCTACAAGTATGCATGTACGTGTGTCCTCAGTGTGTGGTGTGCACCAACGCGCCGACATTACAAAAAAGAGAAAATAAGCAAGTCTCCCCTCGCATCGAAGTATATAATAGGAACGGCAGCAGCCATCCGCAATAGCGTTGTTGCATACATGTATAATACACATGCATGGGCAGGGGAGACTCTCGCTGTGGCGTCTGTGGCCGCGTGTCGTTGCTTCTATAGTGGCTTGCGCGTGACGCACGAGAGAAGATATAGGCCCTCTGTTCGTGTGATCGGATGCAATGGCCGCTTGTATATTATATGTATGTGTTTGTGTGTACATGTACGTTTAACAGACACGTGGAGGGGAGTAAGCCAACAACAACATCAACAACAACAACGTACATCCGGAGGCCCAGCCTCATGCGGGGTCTAGTCGTCGTTGACCTCGATAGGGATGCTCGTGGTGAAGGTCGGCGTCTCCAGCTCCTCGTGCTTCTTCATCTTCATGCTCTGCGAACAGAAAAGCAACACGATTATAATTATACGAGTTGTGCAACTCTAAACGCGCTAATTCAGTTAGGAACCGCCGTCGCAACGGGCGCATCCGTTTAATTAGCCCATAGGCAAGTGGACGAGCGCGCCGGTATATAAGTGAATTAGAGGAGCAATTCGGGTCGGCGAGTGCGCGCGTTCGCCGCGCGATCCGGAGATTGCATTGCTGCATGCATGCGAGCGAGGAGGTGAGTTATATACGTGCTCCGCGATGTGCGCAGAGGGCATTCGAGGATGTATGAGCGCGGCCTGTTATAGGCGATGGAAAGCGAGCGAAGGCAAGATTGCTCAAGTTTGCCGGCGAGGAAAGCCGAACGACGCGTCTATGCGGCGGGTGTATTCATTTGCGAACGAAAGATTTGTAGATGTCGGGTGAATGCTGCCGCGGTCATTTTTTTCGCGAATCCGCGGTGGAGCGATGCTAATCTGTATATAGGAGGAAGTATAAGAATGTCGTGGCTCTGTTGTAATAATGGACTTTGCGAGTAACTGGAAAGAGATTGTGAAAAATGGGTTTAATCCGCTTAATGGGTACTAAAACACGAGTGACAAGATTTACATTTTCAAGATTGGAATCGCATTTCTTTTTAATGATGCTGTTTTTCACAACTTATCGTCTTAAAGTAAATTAATCATGTTCTGGAAGATTTTACCAGATTATTTACAACGCTAAACGACAGTGAACCCTTAACGCCGTGGCTATCACCGCTCGTCGCTTATATTCAATTTATTCGCCGAATGAAATACTACCTATGTTCGCCGCGACTCGAGCCCTCCGAATCCATAAAACATTTTTAAACACCGCCCGGCAAGAAAAACAAAAAGCCTTTATGTACTTCGCTCACGCCCGGCGAGCCATCAAAAGACGTATCCTTTCGCGCACGGCAGTTCTCGCGTAATTTATTAGCGCAGTGGAAGTAAGACACACGCGTGCCGCGATACAATAAATATTGGAATCGGGACTGCTCTTACCTGCTGGAGCTTGTAGTGATTGATGATGTCCTGGTCGGCAGGACAGCTCTGGAGGAAGGCGTCGAGCCTGTACATGTGATGCATGTACCGCCACAGGTGCACCATGCTCTCCGGTATCTCGAAGTCGGCGAAGTACTTGCCGGCGACGCGGATGTGCTGGAGCCGGGGCATCAGCTCGCAGTCGAAGCAGCACATTGTGTCGCCGGTGAGGAAGCGCGTTCCCTTGCGACCGAGGTGCTCGTCGATCTTGCGCAGATGGGCCATCAGCGACGACGACTTCGGGTCCTTGTCCTTGTCCTTTGCGTTCAGCAGCAGCAGCTTCAGTTTCTGCAAGTGACAAGTTTAATGAGACCTCGATTTTATCGGTTAGGTTTGGGATAACATTCGAAATAAAATTTACTTTGACAAAAAAAGTTCTAATAACAACACGTAGGATTGGCACGTATTTTGCTAATTTAACACAGAGGAATAATTAAACGGTCGTTTAACACAATGAAATGAAGTAAATAAGCAAAATTAATATTAATTAAACTTTAGACACTGTTGATTGAGGAACACTCTTAAAAACATTGTGGAGGTTTATGTAAATAAATTCTATAATATTTATACATATCCGAATAAACTTAGTAATTTTACAAATGAATATGGTTGTGAATAAATATAAGGCAACATTTTAAACTACAAACATTTAAAAACACGCTTACTTTTAATACAATAACAAATCTTCTAACAGAAAATGAAAATACAAATTGACAGAAAAATTTAAAATTCAACAAATTAACTTCAAACACAATCATTATACCTATTGAATCTTAGTAACTTTATCTTTAGCTTTTAAAAGGCAATGCTGAACAATACGCACGAGATTCTTCCGGCTGTATCGGACCTTGTTCTTCACTGGCGTTTGGACAAAATAATATTTTAAATTTAAAAACGTTCGAATCAGAATAATTATTTAATCAAATTTTATGAATAAAAACTACTGCTATATGATTTCCGAAAGTTAATGATTAATGCATTCGTTTTAATATTTATGTAATTTAATTTACATAAATGAAAAATTATAGTCAACACATTAAAAAATATAGAGTTATAATCCAATTGTGCTCAATTCCGTATTTCTCGTGATCAATCAAGTCTTAATTATCGGAAGCGATAGAAAGTAACGGTTCTCAGAAAATTGATTGCTCTCAATTTTTCTCCAATTAAACTCACATTTCTTATACGCTGGCTGATGAAACCATCTGTTTATAGAAATTAATACAATTCACCGCTATATCAAGTGTTTATGCTAAGAATTCCAAGATTTCAGAAACAAAAAAACTTACGCTGAAGAGGTTCTCTACGAGAGTGGCGACGTCCTTATCCTGAATGAAGAGATTGTGACCACCGGGAATGTTCTTCATGATGTGTCGCTCGATCTTCTCGTTCTCGAGGATAGCGTCGCCATTGTCGATGAGGATGGGCGGCGGTGTTGCCTGGAAATTGGTGCGGAAGTCCGGTGGTGGCTTCTGCATGTCAACGGTCGTCACCTTCAGCGAGATCGTCTTCAACTCGGCGAGCAGATACAGATCCATGAAGTACTCCTGACAGAACAGGCAGGCGCCTTTCCTGCGACCGTCGATCGTCGAGGCCTGGACATACGAGAAAAAGATAAAGTGTTATTTTTTATTTGAAAGCAGTTCTATTATGTTAATAATAAGTAAATTTAAGATTTTTAAAAGGGGCACGCTAACATTTAAGTGATATTTCATATTCTTTGAGAATATATATTTTAAGGAAAGATAAGGAAAGAGTATGATATTTTTATCAATTTATAAAAAGATATTTATGAGTGAGGTAATATTTAATAATCAATAAACGTTATGAAATCACTGAGCCATTTAAAAATTGGCCGTAAAATGTGCCCTTCGTAAGTGTAAACACTGGGATGACAGCTAAGTATCATCGTCTTTCCATTTTAGGAGACTTCAGTAGTGAGAATCAATAAAGAGCGTGAATCACGGCTAAAATTGATCGGCGGGCAAAGAGCGTCAATTTGCAACAACAAAAATCCATTCCTATCGAGGCTTATTGTATCAGATAACAGGTACACAAGATAGTTCGATAAATTCCTAATCTTAGAATGCGTAAGATATAACAATCAAGGTTGAAAAATACCACGCGTGCTTTTGAAGAAAATAATAAGAGCCTTCTTCGAAAAAATATACTTTTTCTTTTATAAATAAGGAAGATACAATAATGCAGCTGAAATATTCCCATTGCTGCAGTTTTAGTTATGATTTCCGTGAACGTCTAACGTTACAGTTGAATCATCAGTGCAATGCTCGTCGTGAGTTCAAACTAATGGGTTTTTAATTTGATGAGAGTACGAAACATTCGAGATGCCAGTCACGTGAAAGCATAAACAATTTCAAAGCGATATAAAACAATAAAAGAGTTACAGCGATTTTCTTCACTGCTTACGCTTCAAACTTTCTCTAACGTGATGTTTAATCGAAAATTTAACTACTAGTCTTACCGATAAAATATTGAATCAACACATGTTTGCATTAAGAATTTACAAAGTTTAATTTGCCACGACACTAGTTATTTTCACATAAATATTTTGAAACAACCATTAATATAACGATGAATATATAATTAGTATTTAAATATTCTTCATTAATCTCAAATTACCTCGTACGAAACACAATGCAAATCAACATATAAAGACCATCACATACGTTCACACCAACAAATCAATCGTCGTCAGCGATCGCCAATACTAAAATTTCTCCGTCGCGTAGGTATACGTTAGTATATTTCTCATCGCGCATCATCGACACACACACATACACATACATCTCTCTTGTCTACTCGCGGACGAATTAATAGTCCGAATCGCGAGCATAGTGTAGATGGTACACTATACATATACAGAGCGGGCCGATTTCTCGCCGCTCCCGTATAAACACTCTACGTCCCCCGCGATTTCTCGTCCATCGTCGCGCACTACTCGCACTTCATTTTCTCCTGCGCGCACACAATGGACGCGTTTAGCTCGCGCGTAATAGCCCCTTACGCGCTTTGTGTATATATATACACGCGCGCTACAAGTGTTCTTTCTCTTCCGAGAGCGGATACTTTTAACCTACTTCTATACTCGAGAAGGGAAGGGGGGGAGATAGGACGGATGATTTCACTGGTGAAAAGCAAATTATTGCCGACCGCGCGCGGCGAAGGATGATAAACGCAGCGCGAGCGAACGCGGATGTTATATATATACATTGTTATTGCTGTTTATACGCGAATGCTCATGATTTATGGGGAGATGAAAGCCCCGCGTATAGAACTGTTTTACATGGGGCCCGCCGCCGCGAGAGATGCTATTAGCGAGTGTAGATGTATACGCTCTCTGTGCTCCAGCCGCATACGCGCTATCTGTATAGTATATTCGAGGAGAGGAGAGACTATAGACGGGGAATAAACTTATTTAGAAGCTACGACGCGCTTTAAATCATGCGTTTTAACGGCCCTTGCGCGGCGCTTCTCCATTTATCGGTTTGGCGTTAATGGCTTAACTGTTCGCTACACTCGCGATTTTCACTGCTCAGCTGTTGCGAGGCCTGGAAAAGTGAGATGTGTAAATCTTCTATGTATACGTGCACGACAGATTTTGACTATCTTATATACGCGGCCTGGAAAAATGGGCATGACTATGGTGCAAGCTCATATTTATGCCGTGTTAATACGGGTTTTACTTTACGATTTATTGGAGTTTTAATGATGATGTATAAAATTAATGCGTTAAATTTTAGTGCTTTTCAGCTGAAACAATTGAAGCGTAATAATAGAGTCAGTTAATGTCAGGAGTCCGGGGATTTCTCATATGTTCACTTCTAATATTTCTTCATATTATTTTAAATAAGTAAAACACAGCGATGTAAGACCTTTAAAAACAATAAAAGTTTTCCGAGTGATGACCAAAGCAATAGTCTAAGAAAATAGCTGACCTTATCGAATGGTTATCCTCTGATGACATAAAGGTAAGAATCGGCAATTAATTTAAATATTACACGCCGATCCATCGCTTTTAAACATAAAAACCTGTTTAGAATCAACTTCTCCACAGTTTTCTTCCTCGTACGCGATTAACTATATATAATATGCGTGAAAAAGTTACGAGGCTATTAAGGCAATGTACAAGCAAGTCAAGAACGAAATAAAGCGGCTCTCGAGGAAAGAGAGAGAAAGAGCGGGTAATCTAATTTTCACTTTCGCATCGACTCCGTAACTCTTGAAATTCTGCCGAGTCAACAGTATAGTCCTCGTGTGTGCGTCATCGACAGTCGCTGCCGTCGTCGGCAGCGTATATAATATATACGTAGGTATATATACGCGTGTACACTCGCGATCCATCGCTGCTCTTTTCCCGTTTCCCGGTAAACCCGTGGGGGCACGAGCGAATTGCCTCCTTCGCGAAGACTCTTCGCCGAAGAGGTCGTGTCTCTCTCTCTCGCTTCGCGTGCACACACGAGTGACGCATAGCTCGTCCTCGGGAGATCTGCGATTGCGCAATGCGAGAAAGTCAAGGCCCGAGAGTTTCGCGCTCATGTAAGTGTGTATGTGTCTGTAGTATATGGAATCGCGTGTGTAGTGCTTTTACGTTCTTACGCTCGTTCATGTCGCAGGTATCCGAGGTTGACGGCGGGTCACGAGGTAAGGATTTTATTTGCCCATCAGGAAGCTTTGATTGAACTGAGAATCGGGTGAGAGGGATGATTTGGTACATGAGATTTAATCAAAATAATTATAAGAATTTAGCTTTTAGTTTGATGGTTTTGTGTTGCTAAGTTATAACAAGTTATTCAAAGTTACGGTATTTTATACTATATTATCGACCGATTAGATATGCAAGCTTTTAAATTCTATTTCAGGATAAGTCTGAATTTATTGCTTTGAAAAAATAGCAGAGCTTATTTTTTTTTTTTTCATTTCCGAGTATCGAATTACCATTTTCTCTTATAATATTTATACAGACTTTTTCAAAAATAAAGATGATGTTTTTTCATGCAGAAATAAATATTATACAATGAAGAAATTTTTAGTATTACAAACATAAAAAATGGCTGCCTTCCAATTTTTTTACACTCAAAAAATGTTCTTATTTTAATGTTATATTGCAAGAAGAGTTTTTTATTCGTCAAAAAAATAATATTACTCAACAAAATATAACAGCATTGAATCACGTTTGTAATACAGTAACTCAAGCTCGTCAACGCTCTCGAATTCCCATAAACCAGCGGGACTCTTGCAATTATATCAGCGCGAAATCTGAAAACTCCGCGCGCACGCAGGCGCAATCAAGTCCATGACGGAGAGCAAAAAATCACCTCTCCTCACATAGCACGCACGCGAAAATTCCCACAAGATCCCCCCCGCGCGTGCAGCGTAAAACCGCGCTCGTTATCCGCGGAAAATGTGTGCACTACTACTTCTACTACTACGAAACAGCAACTCCGGCTCGCCCTGTTATATGCTCGCCCCCGATAATCGATAATCTCGAGCAAAGAGTTGAGCGAGAGAAGAAAGACAGAGAGCGAGGAACGACGATAAGCCTCGCGCACGCCCGCGTGGGCGCAGTATTGGATTACCAAGGCGCAGCTCTCGCCCGCGCGCGCGTAAGGAGCCGTATAGACACGCGCGCACGGTTAAATCAATGCCGCGCGCAGGAATATTAGCAAGCGGCCGAATGTGAGGAATGCGTATATTATGTGTGTTGGAATGAGTCCCGAGACAAGGCGCGTTCAAGGTGCAAGGATATTTCGCGCTCTCGCCGCGTGTAACGCACCCGGAATGCGCTATAGCCGTATATATCAATTTTTGCTCGTTTCGGCGAGCTGCGGTACACGCTAGTATAATATATAGGGAGAATGGTTAACTTGTCGGATAAACTCGAGTGTTTACGGTAGTTTGAAGGTAGCGTTATGGGGGGAAATATTGCAATTTCAAAATTATTATAAGGCAAGTGATTTACGAGATGGTGGCCGATCGCGCGCCTGATGTTTATGAAGTTCATTCGGGAGATACCATGAAGTAAGTTGGAGGTATTTATGTCTATGTGCTTTTCGATGTAGTCGTTTTCATAGTGGTAATATTCGAGCGTTACGATGTTGCAGTCAATACTGTTAATATTTAGTAATATGCTGCATGACAGTAGTAGGCGATAAATTATCCTTCAGCAACTTTATTATAAATATTGTTTCTTCTTTTTGTTTCTTTGTACGTATATATTACTTTGTTAAATATATATTCGTATTATGAACGTATCCCTTCGTTCTCCGAATAATGTTTTACACCTATACGTTTAATTAGCCATCATGTAATGAATGAACGCGTCTTGTATACGACGTAACGTAAGCTCCGAGTTTTTGCGCCCAGCTGCAGCGTGATGCAACAGTATATAACATGACTGAGTGCTATATACACGTCTAACATAAGTCTCGTGTAAATTCAGCAAGGTAAATTTACGTGTGACTGTGCGCCGTCTGTGTAGGGCTTCGTTTCCGAGTGCGAATATTTTTGCGCGCCGCTGTATGTGACTCGTGACAAGCTGCGCAAGAACACGGGAAATCTCTCTCGAGAGCGCGCAGACAAGAACGAAATTGACATTACCTCTCGGCAAATTTGCCACGACAACGTAAAATAAACACTACGAGCAGTATATGTATAGAGTCGAATGATAAAACAGCGATGCGATGTTAATACGTCATTTGAATATCGCCGTTATTTTCTTACATAACAAAACGGCGCAGATAAGTTTAGTGCGCGGTGTGTTTTTTTAGCGTCGGAGCACGTACGTGAGATTATGCATCCATGAGATTTTTAAGAAGGATTGTATATAGGATGGGAAATGTATAGTAGTGTAGAATAAAATCAGATATTTTGAAAACGTGACTCAATTGTGCTGTATGTATAAGTTTGATCAGTATTTATTCCAATATACGATTAACGTCTTTCATCATTCTTGCCCCACGATAATTAATGCTCAAACTATAGCTTATACAAAGCTTCATTAGAATTTGCATATGCGGTGATCATTATATTTTATTCAAAATAAATTCGTCCCAATTAAAGGACCATCACAAGCAACAATTAGCATAATCGTTCAGTTTATTCTCGATGCTCGATAAGTACGTCGAAACATGTTAATTCCATACTTCGAACCAAATCTTGTATGTATAGAATATATTTCATAATTCTCTAGCCTCATCCGCATGAAAATGGATTTCGCGTACTTGCATTATCCGGAATCGCGCGCTCTCGTATAATACTTGCCGCACACAGAGGCGTCGGCGCATGACTCTTTATATTTATACGCTATCACACGGCTCTCCTCTCGCCCAATTACGCGAACATAAATCGGCCAATTACGTCGCCATTGCCGGGATCGCGCGAGTGAGCAATGCCACAGATCTCCCCCGCCGCAATTTTCTTTCTGTGCACAGCGCGGTGGAATTTCGCCATCGCAAAGTCGCCCCGCCCGATCGTCCAGTTCACGTGGCGTGTATATGTAGGTAGCAATCACCGGAGGCTCACGAGTCGAAGCCACGAATCCAGCTTCATTCTTTTTTTCGCGCAGATTCGCGCGCGCGATTGCTTCGATTGCTTAATTAAAAGACACCACTCTGGCTTGTCCGACACAGTTTCGTCATTTTTCGGCGGCCGCGCGTGTATATCTCCGGGCGTTGCGCTAAGCGTTGGAGGCGCATTTTTATGCGAAAAAAGCAGAGTCCAGGGCGTGGCTCGGACGCTGGTATACTTATATACAGATTGCCAGCCGATATACGCGTGATTACAGTGAGTTATTCGACGCGCGTATACTCTGCTGTGTATAGCCGGTGGGCGTTGCGAAGGATGGCTTGTAATTTTTACGAGCCCTTGATGAAAGACAGTTGGGAGCTTTTTCTGGATGCTGTGTGATTAGTTCTTGACTGGAAATTCATTTAACACTGGAGTAAATAAAATGGTAGTTATATTTAGTGAAACATAGAATATGTTTGCGTTAGTTTGCAGTAAATTTATTGTCCGCTTGACTTATATATTTAATGTTCAAAACAATATAAGTCAGATTGGTATAAACATATATTTATTATGCTAATGATAATTACATTTATACACGCACAATCGTGCTGAAAGCTTACAATATAATATATGTTGCATAAAGTTAACGTCAAACTATATAGAAAAGTAGAATACATTATCAATACTACAGCCGTGTACGCAAAGTTGAATTACCCGTACTCTAATTAAAAATAGTTGCCGTTTAGGTTGGCAGAAAAATTATGCGCTGTCAGCGGAGAATTCGTTCATTAAAATACTTGCAGTATTTTCCTCGGCCGAATGCCGCTGCGCACCACGAGCCTCTATATACATATATAGTATATGCGGAGAGCGAATTTTTTTTCGAGTAAACGCGAGGTTATGCACTGTGAATGCATTTAATTGCAGAGGCGCAGGCGCGATTGTTTATACGTGACGCCTAATAGGTTCAATTTGAGGCTCGAGATTAAGATCAGCATCGTTGGTCACGACGTCATTTTTCTCTCTCGCTCTCTCTTTCCCCGTTCTCGCTTTCTCGCATTCTGTCTCCGTTTCTTCAGCCTCCCTCTCCCCCCTTTTCTCTTAGTCATTCTCGTTCTTATACATCGCTCGTCTTCTTGTTTCTCGCCTTTTACGATCCATCTTCTACTTGCTCCAATATTCTCTTTGCGTCCGTTAATTCTCAACTCTTTCTCACTTTCTTGCTTTCTTATTTGCCGTATACTGCCCTGATTAACTGTTCACGACAGAGCCCGTGCACTGAATTTAATAGGATGTATTAAACAAAATTTAAAACGTAACTGTGCTATTATTATTTTAAAAATAACGCGAATTAGTAAAATCCTAAAAGTTGCTTATATTTAAGTAACATATAAGTACAAAATAAAATATATTTATTTAACTGTGCGAGAAAAAATGCGACTGTAAAATTTATGCGGCAAATATAAAACGTATAAGTGTATACGTAATACGAATTTAAGAAAACAGGCGCGCGTCTGAATAGTTTTAGCCTTTTACTACTTAACGTATGCCCGTATTCTCTATTCTACACGTGTGAACTCAGAATTTTAATCGCCTATTGTTTTGCTTTTTTATCTCGTTACGGATTTTAAGTTTCTTATACATTTTATAATTCCTTACATTTCAGAATATAAGCCTGCATGGACACCGAGAATGCGATACATTTTATAGATATGCCATTGTATCCATTACTTCTTTTGTGTATTTATATTATATGTTTATATATGCAAACTGCTATTCGATTTTTCAAACAATAGTTTATTTACCTACTTGGAATTTACTACAGTAGTATTTACATGTAAAATATACGTACGGCAGTTTTATTTACTTTACGTAAACTTGAAATCTCAGGGCAACACAACAAATCCCTAATTTAATTGACACAACTAATTTTCCCGATAGACGATAAATCCCAATCTCTCGTCGGCAACTCTTCGCAGTCTCGGATCGCTCGCCGAGAAAACGAGCCGCCTATACTTATATATCGTGCCATCTACGATTCTCGGGCTATACGACCGTGTGGGCCCCTCTTGCGAATCTTGCGGAATGCACGGCGCTCGCGAGCGTGCCTCTCTTATGCAAAGCCCGCGCAGCATTAGCCTGTGCATGTGTGTGCGATCGAAAATGTCTAATGTCAGCTGGTGCGCGACGTCGACATCTTTCACCCGCGCGTGCCACGTATGTGTGTGTATAATATACGTGTGTTCGGCGCAGTATAGTCTTCTTTCCTTTCGCTCTTGCGAAATTTCGCGCGCACAAAAATTTTAACAAACGCCGGGCTGCCGCCGTTCCTTTTTCATTCGTTTATTGTCATTCGCCCGCAGCCTTTGCCTCGTCGACTCATGCTCGAGCGCATTCTTAAAAGAAACGAGCTTTGTGCGAGTGTACAAGCTTGGTTTTCGTAAATGTCCCGAGGACTATTAGTCACAGGGAGTTTTGGAGACTTATCGCGAGAGATAATTATTGTGGTTGGCAAGGAATTCGAAGAATGTAAAAAGTTGATTTTAAGAAAGATTTATTTTTAAACGAATGTTTAGTTAAAAATAAAAGAAAGATTATTAATATTGTTATAAATTGTTAGCGATATTTAATCATCTTTATATAATATAGAATTAAAAGTATTACTGTAATGGTTAAGCTTCTCAGCACGAGAACGGCGCAGTTTCGATGAGTCAGGACGATTGTTCCTTTAGAAAAAAAAGCGAATTTCCGGTGATACATCACGTACAAATGGATAAAATAAAATTTAGCGAGGCTTCATTTGGACGTTCGTTTGGGCGTATGACTGATGATGCTTTCATGTGACTAACAATATAAGAATCGCGTATATCATTTGTTTTGCTACTAAGCAGACACAAATATTTATATAAACATTACGAAAAATTCAAAAACTTTATTGCGAAATTCAGATATAGGCTAAATCAACAAAAGATTCTCGATAAAAAGGCATTCTAAAAGCGCGCAGTGAGTAATCGGAGCACGGAACCTTTAACTAATCGAACATTGCAACAAAGTAAGCGTCGATTTTTACAAACCCCGGTACACCGTTCACTCGCAAAGCCGCAGTTCGCGAATCGCTGTATACAAATACTCGTGAAACGACGAAACGTACAATGGGGCTTCGAATCCAATCCTGTACACAAAACGGAAAAAAGCACGAACCGAACCTCGCTCGCGCTCCCGTTTTACATAAAAGCATTCCTTTGTAAAATATACACGCGCGCGGCTCGGTGCTCATTGTGACGAAAGCTCTTTTTTCTCTAATCGCGGGAACCGGCGAGTAAGAGAGAGAAAGAGAGCGAAAAAGAGGAG
Source organism: Torymus auratus (assembly GCA_900474315.1). Taxonomy (NCBI): domain Eukaryota; kingdom Metazoa; phylum Arthropoda; class Insecta; order Hymenoptera; family Torymidae; genus Torymus; species Torymus auratus. The sequence goes on along the minus strand of UXGD01000526.1, from coordinate 34,405 downwards.
CGAGACTACGCCGCCGGGTCAATTAACGTGGAAAATTGCCATAACGATTCGAATGACAAAGCCAATCGGCCGTGTCTCTTCTACTCTCATTCGTTTATATTAGGGCGTACCCCGGCGGTCCGGCGGTTCATTGCCGGCAATTATCGCTGACGTAAGCCCTCGCGCCGCCGTGTGTGACGCAAATTTCGTAGGAGAAGCCGTTGGAATGCCCCCCCGACGGCCATTCAACGGCGCGTGATGTGAGGGTTTAGTGTAGAACAGCTAAGAAACGATGCATCGCTGCTCTGATGATGCAGCCGTGGACTCAAGTATCGTATGGTGTTTTTTTTTGTCGCTGATGACGTCATGCCTGCTTTGTTTGTCGGTACATCGCCCGAGGAGAAAAAATTAAGACAATGGATACGGGCTTTCTTGTAAAGTTTTTACTATATATAGTTGAAATTAATTAAAGTTGTAGCGTCTCAAAGGATGGGAATTTTCTATTTATTTTCCACTGCAGAAAATCAAAGTAGACAGTTTGCCAACCATAACGGACGTTTTTTAAGCACAAATTATTGTTACCAACTTTTTCCTCGTAGTAAACAAAGCAGAAAAATATGTTTTAATCATAAAACAACACCTCTCGTAAAAAATGTCTGCTCAAACAAATGGCAAAAAGATCTAGACCAGCGCGAAGAAAAAGTATCAAATTGAATCGAACACGAGTGCGCACGAGTGAGAGAGAGAGGCAGAACCGTGTCAGTGACAATGCACTGTTATAACAATGAAGTGTATCGTAGCGACGCGCTAGAAAGTGTCGCGAAATGCCGGCTGAGCATGGACAAAAGGAGCGCGAGTCCCGTCTCGAAAATTATAGCGCGACAGGCTTATGCTTTCTATCTGAGAATCGATACGTACTGAGGTTTTTCGACCGCGGTAGAGAAAAACTTTCCTCCTTGGTTTGTATATAGGTATACAAGCGCCGAGTGGTTCTTATAGATCGTGCGAAAGATCCAACCGCGAAAAAATGCTTTTTTATACGCTCAGCTGCAAGTAAAATATAATGTATGAAATTTTTAAGTTTACTTTTGTGCGTTTGATAATGTTTGTTGAAGTATAGGACTTATGATCGAGGATATAGTTTTTTACTTTCTTTTCAACTGTAAATAGAGTAAATTATAAAATGAAAGTGTGTAAAAGAGCGGGGATGACTTAGTCAGTAGAGTGTTCGACTAATAATTCAAAGAGCTCTGATTTTAGCCTGGTCAGTGCGTTAAATTGTCATGGGAACGGTATTGGTTGTTCACAAATGGCTTAGACATCAAAGTGCAAGTGGGTTAGGTACCGTTTTTATCTGTAGATTCTGTATTATAGTATCTACAGGTCACAGTATTAGTGGTATAATAAAGGTTGAGATAAAATATAAAAAAAATCTTTCGCAAGCTAAATAAAACTGAACACATTTTTTATTGATTAATAGCAATATATAATAGAAACAGGCTCCCCCGCATCAGTGAAACTATATATCAAACATTAAATGACTTATACTCTCAAACATTCCTTCGACTCGCTCCCCGCAATAAAGCAAAAACCGAAAGAATCCAAAACTCTCCAGCAGGATATAATTGGCCGAAAAAATACAAAACGTCGTGAGAAGAGAGGGAGAACGGGAAAGAGGAAGAGAGCCTGGAGCTAGATACGTAGAAGGTAATAGCGCGCGGGTGCCTATACGCTGAAACCCGACGCCACGGCACTTCCGCACGTTCGCAGGAGCACGTATATATATAATACGAAATCGTGCACGGTCGTGACCATCGACGGCGTCATCGCCGAAGGAACACGCAGACGGTGGTACTTGAAGGTGCAAAAAAATCATTCCCGCGGGGCTGCGGCTCTGACGCGTCGCGTGCAACCGTGGAATCGAAATACGGAGTTATGGAACTGCGGGGGTGTGGGTGTTGAGTTGATATTTCATGGCTACAAGGAAAAATATTTAACATGCTTATATTTTAAAATTTTGTTTGGAATTTTATAAATAAGTTTTATATTTTGAAGAGGTAATGTGTGATAATGGTAGCAAGGACGTCGAAACGTTGCATAACGTATTAACGAAAAGTGTGTCAATTACAGGATATTGTCAGAAATACTAATAAGTGCTTCACATGGCCAGTGTGAAAAAACAAATACTTTGTCCTTGGGTACACACGATATGCATATAAAATTAATATTTACACGCGCGTGCGATGCATTTCTAAAAATATTTTGAATGGCATTTGAAAAGCTTTAAATGGAGAGGTCAATGCTAGCGGTTGAATCATCAGTTTTACGAGTTGAGACATTGCAGAAAAGGATATTAAACATTTTATACTATACGTATACAAGAATGTGATTCATATAATGCTGCTCCAGCGCTAATATTGCTTTTTCAATTCTCAACACGTTTCCCTCTATATATACATCAAATCGAAATGTAATACCATTAAATAGTTCCTAAAAAGAAAGAATCGCTACTAACAGTACATTCTACACGCGCCGGATATCCACATCACTCTGTTCAGTCTCTAAACCGCGATAAAAGAAGGATTCACTCTGGAAAATTTGCATGCGGGAGAGCGTACACACCCAACAACCCACAGTCTATAGCGATGATGTGGCTGGTTGCTGCCGCATGAGCGGTTGCTTTATTGTCGCGTCTCGCTGCAGCGCGCTTTCGATAACGGGACCGTTGACCGACTGATAAGGATGAATATATAGGTGCCGTGTGCGGACACACGCGTGTTACACTTTCCATAGGCATGGGAATAGAGACGGGCAGACGATTAGGAACGCGCGCTGGAAATGACATTTCGTTGGGCTTTAATGAATTCTAATGCTGTACCGTTACCTATATACCATCACCGTCGCGGCCCCTCGCCAGCGGGGCATGCACACGGTGCATCCGCGTCGTATAGCTCGCAGCGATATAACGCCCGCGAGATTGCGAATCAGAAATTGCGATTGAATCGAGCGCTTGATTGAACTTTCCAAGTTTTATTTTTTGGCAACGAGATGTTTTGTTGCGCTTTTGTTCGGCGTGCATTATGTAAGATGCGGCTGAATAGTACTTTAATTTTTGCATGCGAAGTGTATGTGTATATATGGAAGGCTATATTTCATGATATTTGTAAGTCTATTGAACAGGCTTTCTTGTTTCTAGCGTGCGCCCGTACGTTATACTCTATCTTTGTGTTGAGCTACAGTTGCGACGAGTCGAATGGTTCTTTGTTACAGGTCTGGAATATATCATCATGTGTATCATCAACAGCATCGCTATTAATGCGCCGTTGTACGTACGCGCGGCTCTTTGAAACTTTTGATATAGCAGTGGATATTGTTGACTGGTGTTTAAAAACTTTTAGTAATAACAATATATCAAAATCTTTTGAATAAATAATTCATATAATAAAAAAACACGACTTTCTATATAAAAGTTTAAAAATAAGCTTTTCGTCAGTGGCAAAACAAACAATATAGGACACGATGACTTAAAACTTGAGGAAACGCCTTTGGCACATCATTTTGTACCACCCAAATTGCCCCTACCGTCACCTTTATTTTAAGAATATTAATTTTGTAAATCACGCAACACTTGATTACCCACGCGCATGAAACTACTCGAGAAAAGGCCCTTCAACGTCGCTCTTGACGCGCACAAAATCATACGCGAACATCGTTGAACGACACGCAGCCGTCTTAGCCGACTCTAAAAAAAGTAAAAATTTTTTCAATTGAAGCCCGAGCGAGCCTGCGAGGTTAAGTAACGCGATAAATATAGTCGGAGCGCTCACGAATACACATGTCCGTTTAATACGTCATCCTCATCCTCGGCGAGCAACATCCTTCCTTTTTTTCTTCTCTCGCGTCTCTCTTGCGATTCAAAGTCTCTGCGACGTTCCGCGAAAAACGAAGGCCATACGAATGCACCTAAGTGGCAGGTTTTGCATTTGTGCTTTTTGTGATATTGGAGCAAGTGTCAATTTCCACGAGCGATTCGAATTATTATTTCCAGACGCTGGAAAATTGCATCGGCCTGTGGGCAAAACGAGCAGCGCATAACAGCTGATATTACGTAAGGTGTAGTATACTGCTTCCTATATTTGCTAAGATGTGGAAAAATTACTTGGCTAACTTTTAGGTAAAGGAAGTAAAGGATTACTACAACACCAGACTTTGAACTAACGTAATAACATTTTCGTTTAGCGGTTGTCGGTTTAAAATTAATTACAATACACTTTTTTGTATATACTACTATTTTATGTAGTATAACACTTGTTAAAATTTAATGTACATATATATATTATTTATTTTCAAATTCAAAATGTTGATATAGCGAAATATTTATAAAAGAATTTAAGAAGATAGAGGAAATGGAATAAACTTGGAATTCTGTATATAAAAAAGTGCATGCGGTAGATAGAAGAATTAGATAGGTGCATTCCAAGCTACATGCGTAGGGAGAAACAAAGCTGGAGCACTAAAACATCAAGATAAAATAGAGAAATTTCTACTATATAAGAGCACGTAAGAGAAACGTACAAATGAAATTAACAAAAATCGTACCGGACTAGACGCTGCAGATAATTATAGGAAGTCGAAGAAAAACTTATATTTCATAAGGAGCAATGATAAAAGTCGAATAAGTATAGTCAAGAAAAGAGAAAAATAAAGTAAGAAACTTTCATTTCGGAGAAAAACCAACATTATTAGAAAATAGCACAAAGTATAAAAGTATTTACGATGAAAATATCTCGGAAACTAAAATCGACTGCTGAATTTATACGTGGTAATAAATGGTAAAGGTTGTATACATGCTCCGAGACGTATATATAAGAATTATGGCTGCTTATAGCAAAAGAATGTACTGAAACCAAGGTATTTTACATACCAGAAGAAACAACAATGTCAAGAGGTGGAGTGATAAAAAACACGTTAAAAGTATCTAACAAGATAAAAAAAGACCTATATGAGACATAAAGGAAATCATAAAAAGAAATAATGGTGGAAATATAATATATTTAATTTTATCAAAAAAGAGGATTGTGTGGAAATAATTATATTAATTATTACGGAATTTTTGGAAAAAAATTTCTGTATCTTATTTATTGATGATCGTCAATTAATAGTAATTGCTATTGAATTTTATAAATAACATGGAGGTTAATTGATATAATTAATTACGCAAATTACGTACCCCATCAGTAAAATTAAACCTAAAGAAGTATGCACTAGCACCGGGGTTCTTCGCCGAAGCGGTGCTCGTTTGACCGACGCTCGCTTACTCATACGGTGTAAAATAAAAGTTTTAAGGGCACTTTTAGGGCATCGTTCGCTGGCTGTAAAAGAAGAGCCCGGGATGATTATAGCGTTCCGAAACAGCTGCTCGCTCGTGCGCGCGCGTGTATGTAACATGTTATATACACGAGGCAGCTGGGCGCATCCTGTTCCCGCGAGTAATTTCCTCTATACGGAAGACAGACTTCGGGGAACGCACGCGCTAAGAAACCGGAGGCTCGATATTAGCGTCACCGCTTCTCCGAGAATTTTCATCGGTTTTCCATTTTCCTTGGCTCGCGGCCATCAGGCGTCGCGTCTGCTAAACAAACGCCGACCATTTTGGGACGGTTTCGTGCGTCGCGCTAACGGAGGAGTAAACAGGGACCGTTATATATAATATGTGAGGTTTGCGTCATGCGCGTGGCTTTCGTTGTCTGGAGAGATAATAAAAGGGATAAATCGATTGGATGATTTATGAATGTGGATTTAAGCTGGGATAATAAGTGATTTGTAAAAATAGAAACGGCTGAAATTGTTTTTAAGTTCGCTGATTGATAACGTCCGTCGTCATTATTTAGTAATAGGAATATCCGTTTAAGTAAAGACAAAAGCTATTAATTGGATACAAAATTGATAAGATAAAGGATTTTCAACGAAAAGATTGCTCGCTTGATGACGAAGTTAGTAATAAAGCAAACGTTGCAGTAAAATAGTGGATTTACCAAAAAAAAATGTCGAGAAGAAAGATCTTTCTCATTGACGCATCTAAATCAACATAGTAGTGAACCTTGAGTCATCTCTCAGATTGTTCAACTTTGCTCCTAGTTAACTCGCTAAGTTTAAAATGCAACAGAACTGTTTACCTTGCACATCTTGTATCTCTCAATTTTGTTTCAAATAAAACTTTATTAAAATGAAATATATGAGTACTATAGTAGGGACCCTGCCTTGAGAAATAGCAATTACCTTCAAAAACAATAAGGAAAGAAATATCTCTTATATATTTCAAAATATATATTTAAAACTACTCAATCTTCCATAATGAATATCTTCCTCGATAGTCTAAGAAACAAACAAGCATCAGTCGCCGGGAATAATTGAAACGACTCTGAAAACGTGCGAATAACCCACTCGCGCACCGACGAAGACTTCTCGCCGCTGCGCGTCGTGACGGCTCTAATCGTCTCCCCATATACCTACACCCGCTCGAAGACACAGTTGCTATGGGCTCTCCTCTCACGAGTTCTCTCAGCATACAATGAACCTCTTGACTGAGAGAGAGAGAGGTGCTTACGGTAAATTTCGAAAAGGCGCATTTTCATCCTGCTGCACCGCTCGCGCGCGCGAATGATTAACGGCCGGTGGCGGGCGGCTCTCTGCCTCGGGCACGAATTACCGAAACGATCATCGTCGTCGTCGCGCCGTATATACATGTATATACATATACGCGTTTTATAGCGGCCCACGAATTCGAAAGGACTTCTCTGTGCTCTCTTGTGTATATACCTCCACATCACACGCGAGCGCATGATACAACAGGTCGTTGTTGTTGACGACGTCGGCGGCGATTAACGGTAAGAATATAGCGAGTCGAAGATGCGCGCGAGGGGCCGGTTTACGTGAGTAGGTGGGCCGTGGAGGATGATTACCGCGGCAAATTGTTTCGAGCTGTGCAGGCGGCGGTTATCGTCGTCTATGTTGCTAAATGCGTCCGTGTATATATAGTTACGGGATTGTTTTTTCTATATACGTTGGGAGATGGTAATAATGACAGGCATGGCCGCGATTAATCAAAATATACGGAATACATTTATGCTGGAATGTGTGCGCGGGTATAGGTGCGAACGCCGGCGCGTTAGGTGATGCAGATTGTAGAGATGGGAGATATACACGTTGAATAGATTTAAATAGATTTTTCTTGCCTCGGGAGAGATATAGAGAGTTCATCGATCGAGAAGCCGAGTTCAATGCGTGACTGAAGCGAGGCACGCTCTCCGCGGAGCCTCGGGTTATAATACTGGGTTTGTGTTTTTTTTTCTCGGTCAGAGAGTTCGAAAGCCGAGCTAGAGAGATTTTTTCCAAATGATCGACGATCATCGTAGCGTTTTAAGATACATATAAAATTGTTCAAAATGATCTGACATATACTGCAACATTTTTTTGAGTGAAAATACTACGGCGGGGAATAATGTACCGCATACCTAAGAAATACTTTATACACCACATAACTTTACGAAAACAAAAGAGCATACCACTGTACGTCTGCTTTTACCAGCACAATTGGTTCACCGTACCACATGTATACACCACATATATACATACAGCGTATACACACGCACATAATAACCGTAAAATTTCGAGAAATCCCGGCCGCGTCTGGCGCGTTTGCAAATGAAGCTCGACGCGCGCGGCAGCAAGTAGGTCGCGCGCGCAATTGCTGCAGTTAATAAAAAAACGGCAGGCGGAATCTTTACAATCATTCGACTTAATGAAAGCTACACCGGCGCGGCAGGATCCTGCTCGCGTGCAGCAAGTGTCTCTGTGCACCTTCGGCTCTCCCCCTTTTCGTATATAAGCAGCCTGTTCTCCCGGAGGCGCGTGCGGGCCTCGATATTCCGGCCACCTGACATACTTTTCGTATACCCGGGAATACACGAGTGCGCCTCTCACACGCTGGCCGCTGCAAGGTCACGTGGCCTGGAAACAACGAAGCTTTGAAGCTACGTTGGTAGACTCTGCGGGAGAAGTGATATTTCGAGGATATTTGTACGGTACCTCGGCGGTGGTTAGGCTGATTTAGGTGACGCTGATAGGAACGTTTACGCGTCGCGGAGAACAAGAGATGAGACTCTGATGCAGGAAGACGTTCATTATCGCCAGCTTCGATAACTACTTAATAATGCGTAATGCGTCGCTTGAGTGTAGGGTTTTTTAAAGTGTTTTTACCGTGGGTGTTACAATACAGCTCGTTGCGGTAGTTAGCATATTTTTGTGGGCGTGAGGCCTGACGAGATTTATTGAAGAGCCCATTAGCATGCGCTGTATATATATAATACTCGCCGGTGTGTTAAGCGTGTTTTTTAAAGTGTTCCCAGCCCGGTTAATCACCTGCCCGTGAGAATTATGAATTCACTATATTGCTGTGAAAGCTATTACACTTTTCTTGGCTCGTTCGCGAAAAATACAAAAAAATTCATAGACTACCTTTCGCGTAAATGCGAAAAGCATCGCGTTTAAAAGTTTGTGGCAAATCTGAGAACTTGTAATTTTATTCTATGAATTTTTATACAAGCTTATAGCTTCATTTTTATTTTTAAACGCCGTTTTCAAATAGTTTAGCAATGACGTGAACAGAATATTATCGATGATGACAAGATGCAATAAGCAAAATTACTTTGAATAAAGATGAAGTGCGTGTAGTTGGTACGTAAATTTACAATTAGAGACAAATAAATATTGCTGAAGTGTACTATAATAGTTGCAATTTGTGAATTATTACTTTAGCAGTAAAAAGGAGATAAAACATAATTTCCCATTCGAAGTAACAGCTTAATTGGAAAACATCCTGCCTAGAAAATGATGACCAGACCTTACAGTTATTCTCTAATTAAAATCGATGGTAATCGGACAAAAAATTTTATACAAAAAAGTCTAAATTGATTAAAATGACGGAAAGTGGGCCGCACGGCTAGCCAGGAATATCATTACCGTGATCTTCCTAATCGCTCGAGCAAATGAAACTTGCACCATGAGATTTTGCACGCATGATTAATATACGTGCGCTCATATAGTTGAAAATAAAGTATACCATACGGGTATATTTTGAAATTTTACGACAATTATCTCTAGAAAACCTTATAGCTCGACTCCCTTGCTCCGAAATCTCGACGGCACACAAAGATGAGGTTCGCGTTCGTTTGTCGACGGCATACCTCGGCGCGCCCGATAAGACGATAAGAGGCGCTCAAATATTTGTAGGCACACCGCAATCGCGACTCTCGGGGTTCTCGAGGAGTCTTTTTTTTCGTGTCTGAGATCCAAATGCGTGCACGCGCGCCATTCTTCGATGTGAGTCATGTACCACTTTTGACTGCCGCACGTGTATGTGTGTTTCTGTGGGTATGTGTGACAGAGCGTGGGAATTTTTTCTCGCGGGGGCTGTGCGCGCCGTGCGTGATTCACCCGAGAATTCAATGCCTTTGGCGTAATGCAATTCCAGTGCAATAAGCGTAACACATCGTATAATTCACTTAAATGTCCTTGTTTATCCAGCGCTTTGCTTATCGTACATTGTTGAAAGTTTGTGTGCGTGCGCGTAGCTTTATGGCGAATTAAGTTAGATTGAATCATTGGGAGATTAACAAATTAGCAAAGCTAGGCAGCGGAAACTGATTTTCAAAACTTACGAGCTGGAAATTACATAAAATTATTTTCCTGCTATAATCTAATTCCTTGATTTGTATTATTTCTAATATCATCAATTTAAGTGTATCCGTATAGTGGTAGTCCTCGTATAAATAGAAAGTTATAAATAATAATTTCTTAAATATATTATTTTGTTGTAAAGTAAATAGGCTTAACTTTAACGAGTAATAAACTTTTGATAGGAAATATTTATAAATTTTAACTGAATTGTAAATAAAACGAATTATGAATTCATAAAAGTTGCAGTTAAATTTTAATCGTATCTTTATACAAGAAAGGTTAATATTCATTTTCATTTGAAGTAGAAGATGGAATATGGTGTTGTGTATCTTATCACTTATATAGATTCTCAGATAAAGATATGAGTTAAAAAACTGTTTTATCAACAGTTCTCATTGGCGCAACTCAGACAATATACAAGATATACGAGAATCGTCAAAATCAATGATTGGAAGGCATTGTCAATCAGATAGATTTTCAACTAAGGCTGCCAGTGACAATTGAAAGGTTTTGTTGATATTTTTATCACGATTTTCAGCTTTACCGTAAATTCGATTTTTTTTTCATTTCTTTGAAATCAAGCAACATAATAAAAAGCTGCGCAATTAAATTTTTACACCATCAAAAATAAAACTGAATTCTCGACTGACCTATAAGACTGCTATAAAATATTATTATATATACTCAAGATTACGCTTGTAGGTGTGGCAGCTAATAATTAATTTATGATTTACGATTAAGATTATAATTTAAAAATCGGCACTAAACGGTATCTAGATAACTAAAATAAATGAAGCGGAAATTAAAGCTAGTTTTTAAAGTGATGAATTTACCAACATAAAATTGTGTATAGAAATCTACAAAAACTTTTTGGTACGACCTAAAAAGATATGAGTATTTTATCAAGCAAACTTTTGTTGCATGCAAAGTAACATTTTTCTGTCAAGATATATGACTCAACCAACTCGAGTATCTACGTATCTTGTCGAGTATAATACCGACAATTGAACTATGCAAGAGTCAAAGAAATCAAAGGAGGCGATGACAATGGTAAGACGAAAACCCAAAGAGTCTTTTTCTCTCGCAATCTCATTATCAACTTTAGTGTTGTACGTATACAAAAAGATTTGACTATTCACACCTCTCTCTCACACACTGTAGGAAAAGCGCGGAAGCAGCGTTTCTCTCGCCCGTTCCTCCCGGAAACGAGCCAAAAAGGAAACGTATATAATGCAGTTTTGTTTCTCGCGCGGAGTTGAACTCGCGCGCGCGCATAGCAAGGAAGACTGTATCAGCGCGGCACAAAGAAACTCGTTTTCGCGGTGCGGCGGCAGCATCGTCGTCGTCGTCTCTGTGTGTCGCCCTGAAAGTCTCTCTTTCGCCTTGGCTGAGCTCGCGAAAACAAAGAGATCGGGAATGCCGATTCTCGGCGCGCCGCGCGCACCAAAGTAGGTCGTCGCCATTCGCGCGAGTGCAATTATGCGATTATGCATCTCTCGAGCTGAAGTCCTGAGCGCACGCGGCTTGAATTGATATTTCGCGACGCGGGTTATTGACTGCGGGAGAGAAAGAGAGTGCGCAAAGGTCACTCGTAAAAATGTCGCTTGCGGTTGCCCGCGCGCATCGAGTTTTATATTATACAAGGCGGCGAGATGGCGATTTACGTGTATGCGTAGCGTAATGATACCGGTGGAACGAATTTTTTCGGCAGGTGAGAGGTTTAACGGGTGTTGTGCCTGATAATTTATGATATGAGAGGTGTAATCGAAGTTCAGCTTTACGTAATTGATAATGACGGAATTTGTTTGCTTAATGGACGGAGCGTTCGGTTTAAAATTATACTTTATTTGATTTTCTATCATGATTCATGAGAGATAGCTGAATTTTGCTGGTTATAATTAGGAGAGGAAGAATTATTTTCTGATTAAAAAAAACGCAGAACATAACTGTGACGCTCGCTGAATATATTACCATTTCGGTGACGTTTTTATTACGCTGCAAGCTATAAAAGTTCGTTATTGGCAAGTCACACGTTTAAAAATGCTTCTGTTAAAAAATTTAAGTTATTCAAGATGTGCTGTATAGAGTAGCAATTATTTTTAAAGTTTTAATAATTTTCGTTTTAAAATTAATAAATTTTATCGGTCATTCGTGGAAGACAAAAACTATATAGGCTTGAATATTTTTTATTATATGAATTCGGAGTAATATAATTAAAAATTTCTTCGTTTAATTAAAATAAAAGTGTCTTTCTTCAATCTAAGAATAAATTACAAAAATAGAAATAAATTATAAAATCTCGAAACTCAATCAGAGAGAATTTACGTTACAGCGAACAGTAATTGAAAGCCTTTCCTAAAACTCCTTATAGTAGAATCTAATAAAGTTTAAATATTTTGGCACACAGATAAGTCTGTCATCGTGTCAGGCGTAGTAAAGAAAATCTCAAATTTGGTTACGTATAATATCATCATAATTTTCAAAATTCGACGTATCGTTAACTTACATGCCGAATATTGGCAAGCAAATAATGTTCGTTTAGTATATTTTAGCGAAACGCATCTGCCGCATGTGATCGTGGCTCGTGGTTTAGATTTCACGAAAGCCGCCGGCCGCGCTATATAAACTCGCAAAAAAGCCGCGGCGGCATGATGTGCTCAATTCTCTCTTTCTCTGTGGCATAAGATACTCTCCCGACTTGCGCATCGCGATCACCGCGAAAGAAAATCGAACGCGAAGGCGTCTGCGGCGTATATGTATAAACCGAGAGGACGCGCGGTGACGGCTATACTCGGCAGACCGGCGCGCTCATGTGGAGAAGAGATTCTCTCTTTCTCTCTCAGTGCGCCGACGAGAAAGATGTACAGTTAAGCTAACGAAATACCGCACACGTATATGAACACAGACACATGGACAGCAGCTCACGTCCTACGGCGGCGTGCACGGGCGCGAGGAGAAGAAGACGAGGGGAGAGAAAGAGAGGGAACGGCTCTGACCCGATACACGTGCGCACTTTTACATATGTGGCTATGTGGCTGCTGCCACGGCGGTCGGCTTATATATCGGCGCTCTCCCTCTGTATGTGTATAAGCGAGCGCATGCACCGAGAAAACCGGTTGAATTTATACTTTTTGAGAGAGGAGCGACGGCCTGTGTATGTGGCTATTTTTGAGCCTGCGCGTAGCTGGGTTAATAATGTAACTGAATTCCGTAATTTCGGATGAAGCGTGCACGAGAGTTGCGTGCTTCGAATATATATGTATCTACTCCGGTATAGGAAATTTCCAGTTTACCTACGTATTATACTTCTTCAAAGCGATCGAGCTGAGCTTTATTATTTTGTCATGCGCGGCTTGTTGAGATATACCGTTAATTATGCACGGTCGTTTTGTTGTAACATCGATTTCATATTTAATATATAGGAAATGTTGTATTAAATTACAAATCTCTCAAGTATTTTGTTTAATAAATATAAACCAGACTTTCATTAGTGCTATAAATACACCATCACAATTATGAAATAAATGATTAGAGATAGTATACTGTTAGCCAAGTCTTCCTCAAGAAAGATCAGGCGAAGATTGTATTGTTATAGTACCTCGATTGATCGATATATATATATACTTGCTTTCACATGTTTTACTTTTGATGAATGAAATAAATGCAATATATCACCAACGAAAAATTAATTAGTTAAATTGTCATAAATGAGCTTTATTGAGCATATATTATATATGTGTTCAATAATAAGACAAGCATAATAAATAACAAGAGCTTTTAACGGTACTGATATATATGATTCTTCTATGTACAGTTTAAAAATCCATTGTGTCAATTTATTATGGCCATCCTAACAGCTAGAAGTTTACTGCTTTTTAAAATTGGTGTTAATTTAACTAGTGTATTTTTAGCAATAATTGCTGTACAGTTACGTTATACGACAGTATATATACTGTTACGTTTTATTATAGGATACACTTTAAGAATCATTATAACGTTGTTATTGTGATTGTTGGTAGAAAAATTTTGATTATGACACATGCACGCTAAATACAGATCGTAAAACACTCAATAAAACTTTTTAGAATCTAATTAGACTCGCTCATTTTCTGTAAAAACCGTAAGAACATATCAAAAGCCATGCTGCTGACACGTACAAAAATTTTCACAACCACTTGTTTTCAATACGAGCTATATGTTTCCTTGCAGCGTAGATATACTTACACGGCAATCGCCGGTGTCGCTGCGCGTCCAGATAAAGATTGCAACGCTCTCTTTACCATGACAATGGTCAAGAAATAAATTAACGCCCGCGCGCACGCGCTAACGAACGAAAGTAAAAGCCTCCTCTCTCGTGGCTAACAAACTGCGCCTCGCGTAAATATATACTCCGGGCAAACGAAGCGCACTGCACACGCCGCGTCACCTCCATATAGGTATAGCACACGCGATAATTTTTTGCCGAATCGCCTGCGCGCATATATAGTTATTACCACAGCATGGTTTAACGAGGCGACGCATGCGCGGTGTATGTATATATGCATGTAATAACGAGGAGGGCATATGCAGTCGCTGACCGAACGATGCTATCTTCTTTGCGGGCCGGTGTGCAGCGCGTATGGACTCGCGAAACCCACGCGTTCCGCAACTCTGCAGCGGTCGCGGTAGATATACTCGTTATACCTATATCCTTTGCGGTACGTGCGTGTGTGCAGTACATGTAGCGGATCGTGTACGTACGCAGGGCCTTAAACGGCTATCGAAAAGAGGGGGAGAGAGAGTTCGCTGGAGTAATAACTGGGCTAAGACCGGCCGATTTTCACTCGCGCGCGAGCGAGAGGACTCTTGTGTTTTTCTGCGGGGTCGCGCGTGCTCACACCCACATGAATAATGCATGCGATTAAATTTGTCGCAGCAGCACGAGAGTATTATATGTGCTCGCCTCGAGTGCGCGAGGCGATGACTGTGCCGAATTCGCGCGGTAAGTGTGCTTTATGATTGAAGGAAAGTGGAACAGGGTGCAGTAGTAGCGCGAGTTGACACTGCAAACAACGTAACTTGGGAGTTGTGTTTTCGTAAAACAAGTTCTTTATGATAATTTCAGGCTCATTACTAAGTAGTTCACTTACATACTATTATATACTTATATCTCTTAGATGGAAGAAATACAGCTGGCTTTGGTCATTAGTTGGCGGTTTAACGTTTGCGTGTAAGTATTATAATATTTAAACTATCGCAGACGTGCAAGGTTATTTTTAGTAAAGAAGAGTAGCTTTACGAATGTACTAAATTTACTCGTGGTGAATAAAGATTTTAAAATTATTTTTCGAGTTCACGTTTTATTGCAACAATAAGTACACAAAGATATTTTCCTTCTCTAGGAATAAAGGGCAATCGGCACGAGATTCCTCCGTTAAGCAGTAAAAGCAAGACGAAATGTTTTACGAGCTTTACCCGGTGCCGGGAGAAAACAAGAAAAGTTTTTCGCTTGCGCAACAGTCGGAGGAAGTGATAATTGGCCGCGCGCTGAGCGAAGAATCGAAAGGAAAATATGTTTTTAGCCCGAGCACCTGAGGTGAAGTCATCGCATCGAAATAGTAGTACAGCGAATCGCGAGAGAGTCTCATTCTTCTTATTTTTCTTTTTAACAAACTAAATGTATATATAATCTAGGAACTGACTACGTAACTGACAACAATTTACACGTCAGTTTTCCTTATTAAATTGTCTGACAAATCGTTTGGACAAATGAAGCTATATTTTGTAATTAAAAGCTATAAAAGGAAAAACTTTATATCAAGAAGTAAAAAGATTACATTTTTTTTTTATTTTCGCTTTCTCAAATCAATCATAGAGTAGAAATTGTATTTGATGAGTACTGAAATGGCTTTTCTTCAAAACGAGGTTGTTTATTTTTGACAATTATTTATATCCTTATAAGTGCATTTTTTATATTGTACAATTACTTAATTCATGGGTGATACATGTTTAATTAAGCAATTTCACCCATTCTAAGAATGTTAACTCGTTCACTTATTTTGTACAACATAAATCTAAAAATAACAAGATAATGATATTAGATTGCACAAAGTTCTTTTGAAAGGGCTTTCCCAATTTCATCTAATGAAATACAATTGGCTTTTAATCGCCGATAATTACCAGCCACGATGAATTTTTTTTCTCGAACTTTCTTGAAACTAGATATACGGAAGGCTAATGGGATTTTCGTGGAAAGCATCGGATTGGATGCGGCAGGCAATAATTACTTTTACGGAGTGGCCGATAAGAAACGTTGCTTGGTATGTTCTCTATTAGTTTCAAGCAAGCAGCAATGCAACGAAAACGACCTAACGACTTCGAGCAGATGTGTAAAAACACTTTTAGTTCATTGATGAGAACGGGTTAAAGGTCACTCCGTTCTTTTCTTCGAGTCCTTGGCTAGACTGCTCGCAAACGTTTTCCATTCAGTTAATTTAAATGTGCATCCGTTATTATTCCGTCTGCTTTCTTGGTTTTCCTCTGAATATCTATTCAAGTTATTCATAGATCCTTCGAAAAAAACAAACGAATAGAAAAAAAAAGCTATACATTTTTTCTTAACCTTTTATTGTATACTATACGACCTTACGTTAAACAATCTTGAGAATTATTATTACATTCTACTCTAAAAAGAAATTTCCAACTCGCGATCGGAACAATTATGTACAAATTTGGCTCGCGTCGTCGTATACAGAGGCTATAGGCACATGTAGTGCAGCGATACTGGCAACAAAAATCCTTGTACGAAATTGAGCGCGAAATTTTTATCGACGCGCGTCACACATAAACACACACACACACCGAGCCATTCGCGTGCGGAGGCTCGCGCTTTTATATACAGGGAATCCAGGCCAATGCAAAAACGAATCGAAAATAAATCGTTCCGCGACTACAGCAGTTTCTTGCTTACTTGCCTGCTGCGCGCTCTCCTTTTTTTCCCCCTCATCGGCGGCATCTCTCGCGCCATTTTTCTCGTCTGCGCGATAAAGCGGTAAAATCCTCGCGCAACGTCCTTGCACTCGCCTCGTATTTCCTCGATCAGCAGCAGTAGGCACGTGGCTGTGCCGCTGCCTTCACATTTTCTTCTCTCCACTATGTACTACCTACTAGTACTTACTGCTGCTGGCGGCTTTTTGCGCGCTAGCCAATGCCTTTTACCTTTTAATTACCGTACGTGCACGTAGCTATATACTCGCCGCGCTATTGCACTCTCGGGGATTTTGTCTTTGCTCTCTTTCTCCGCGACGGCGGCGGCGGTCGACCCGTTTCTCGATCTCCTCTCCGGCTTTTCCCATGGCTGCAGCAGCAGCGGAGGCCGGCTCTTTAACGAAAGTTGCCGCGCTACCGAACTTTCGATTCGCGGATTGTTCTTCGCGGTTGCAGCGAAAGCACCGGCGCTGTCGCTCTCGCGAAACCCGTACTTTTCTCTCCGCGCGCGGCGCGCTAAAGCAGCCGGCACTTTTCCGCCCGCGTTAGAAATAATTACCGCAGAGCCCGGCGAATTTCAGCGGACGGATCATGATGCTGGCGCGGTTTTGTTTGCCTGGCAATTGTCATTATTAGCGAGCAAAAAGGCTGTTTATAAGTGCAGTGCACCTCGCACCCGACCGCGTGAGATTCGGTACAGTGAAAAATTTTTTGCCGCTAAAGTGGTCGTCGGTCCGAGTGAGTTTATTTCACGGGGCTGGCTAATTTGGGATAGTTTTGGAGTTACGAGAAGCCTAATGTCGCCTGCAAATCGTGGCAATTTATGCCTTTTAGAAAGTCGCAGTATGGAACAATCCCGATATTATTAAAGCTCTTTAGTATACTAATATAATCTATAATACGGGAGTAGATTATTAAAACCGATGATATAATATATGATGTAAAAGTATTAAAATTATAAGAAAAGCATTCCGTTGAGCAAGTTGGTATTTTATAAAGGAGAATGTTATTTCGTTAAGAAGAGCTTAGTATACGATATTATGAACTGTACGATTCAGTAACATTCTATTTTGACCAAGCATGTGTGAGAGGCAGAGATAGGAATATTTAGTAGCGGTTAAATTAAAACCCATCGAGATTTCTGCTATCGCGCACAGCCTGCTTAAAATACAAAGTCTACTTTTAAACCAAAGAGAATAAGATAGCAGTTAAACTTCCGTCTTTCGGTGTAATAACCTTTACATAAGTCCTCTCCGTCTATATCTATGATTATAAAGAAATTGAATTATTGAATCGCGTTATACAAGTTACATAATGAAAAAAAAGAGACGTGTTATTTTTGTTAAGTAAGAGGTCAAGTATATTTTACGCTTTATGGATTATGATATGCGCCAGAATATTATATCTTGAGATTGCATTCTTTGACGCTTAGTAGTCAGAGCATGTTAATTTATAAATTAAAATTTTATATGATAGGTTTGATTGTCTCGCACTAAATTACAATCGTTTACTATTATTTTATTTTACTATCACGTTGATGGGTTCTATCACAAGTATTCTTTGTACGAGTAATATTACGCACAACGTTCCAGAAAAAAACGATGCCTTTTTTGAAAAAATGCAGCGATAATCGCCTTCAACGAGACCACTAATCCATCTTATATACGATTGTAAAGTTTACAGCGCCGCGAATCCGCGGACGTCTCGCGCATTACGTCGGCAGATATCGCGAGTCCGTGCTCGGAGGTGAATTATTAATAATGATTATCTGCTCCAGATAGCCGTGTAAATACTAAATACACGCGAGCGCGCGATCTTGACTCGAGCAGGAAGAGAAACAGGGAGAGAGGAGCACATTAGTCGTCTGTTTTATAGCGGTTTTTTTTGCCTTGTTCGCGATGCGACTGGCGAGATACGAATTTAGAGACGTGACGTGTGCCTGAAAAATCGAAGTCGCTTTTTATACGAGGAAGAGGGGCTTACAGAAACTTTATTTAGCCAAGTTCGAAAGCGTCCGTCCGTATCTGGCACATTTTCAAGTAGGATTTGAAAATCATAAAAATAAATAACTATATAATAACCGTGCTTTTTATCTATAATTTTCTGTTCGCCTAAATTTATTAGTGTCTTTTCAATTGTTTATAAGTACATTAAAAAAAAAGCGTAACGCAAGCAACACCTGTAAATCGTTTTTAATTGAATTATTCCGCATATATAAAAAGACCGCCCGTTGAAAAAGAAACTGTCCTGTCCGCGAGCGGTCCTATAGACAAAACTCGTTTCCCATCCCGCGGCGTGCCACGCTGCAACCATCAACGACGTTCCGTTACAAAAACCATTTTCACCGCAGTGCGCGTGCACGGCACCGGCTTTTCCCGCTCGCAACTTTCTTTTATTTCTCCTCGGAAGTTGACCTTTAACTTTGCCGACAAGCGATGCATGGCCAAGCAAGTTCTCCGTTTCTCCCCGCGACATCAAATTTGCGCGCGAGCGACCAAACGAAGAAAACCCGAAACGAAATGATCATCCTCGCGCATAATTTCTCATTTCACGATAGTGGCGGTGAAGAAGCATCTAGAAGCAACACGGAGTACTACCGCACGCGCGCTCCCCCCGCCCCATCACTCCATTTTCGCCGGCTGCACATCACACGCGCGCGCTCAAAATAAAAACAAAAAACAGCTGACACGGGGAGCGAGCATCTCTCGCGCGCTCTCCCTTGCGAAGGGTGCGCGCTCGGTCGGATTCTCTTCCTTTCTGCGGTGCAAGCGCAAAAACAACGAGCGGAAAGAAATACGTGGAGCACGCAGAGAGAACCTCTTTCTCGAGGAACAGGAGAAGAGTTGAACGCAGCTGTGCTTGTGTGTATATAAACGGGTAAAGAGAGGGGTTGCTGGAGGAAGTATAGTTGCTCGTTTCGGCAACGTTGCTCTCTATCTACTTGCTCCTCATTTTGTTTTCCTTGCACGAGTTGCCCTTCCTGGTGGCAGAGAGCGATGTATTCAAGCCGCCGTTTTTCCGCAAACGGAGCTTACATGTTTCGCTCGAAACTCTCACCATCGGCAGGGCTTTAACGACTCCGCGCTCGCGCGCGCGAAGATGATTTACGCCCCGCGGGAGTGCCGTCTTTTTTGAATTTCGGAGTGCTAGGAATTTTCCCGGGTCTATAACGAGGATTCCAGGAAACTCCGACCCCGCGAAGGCTCAACTATACGGAGTTGAACATTACAGGAAAATATTTAACGCGATTTACGAGGAACAGTCGAAATTACGAGAGCCCTAAAACCGTGTGTTTACAATTCGAGGTCGTAAATTGAGCGTAATTTTAAACGCCTGAATGAAATTCATGTGTGGTCGTGTAATAATATCACGTATACATGCGTTACGTTTCAATTGACGCCTTGGCCAATGATACTGGACTGCTGGTAGCATTGTTTTTTTCCATGAGGAAGTGTTTACATAACAAATAAAGCCCTCGTGTTTCCGTAAACAGAATTAAGGTTACTTAACCCTTTGCTTCGAAATGCTCTTATCTCTCTGCGACTGTATTTCAATGTTAACTGCCCGTATATATAACTTTGTGCTCGCTTCGCTACAGCGCGAGTCACGACGAAGAATGCAACGGCCAATAACATTCTTTTGCCTTTATCTACACTAGAGCAATAAAAGTCGAGTATTCAAACGCTAAAAGAATTTAATTCTTCCGATAAAGTATAACATATATCAATGCCAGCTCTCGCTCCGCGGTACATACATAACCTTCGGGCTCGCTCGCGGCAATGTTTACTCCAGTGTTCGCTCAGAAGGAAAAATAATTTTCATTTCCTTGCAACATGGGCTACTGCGCTTGCTAACGCGAAAGTCGCCGACAAGACAACTTTTGCAACGTCGACAATAATATCTTTGCGCGGCCCGAGCGCTTGCCTGCCGCGGAGCAAGTGAGAGAGGGAGAGAGAGGAGGGCGCGGGCTAGAGGAAAACGAGCTCCGGGAAGCGAAACACTCCCACAGGAAGCCAAAGAAAGAGGAAACGCGCGAGGTCTGCCGAGAGGGAAAACGGAAAACGAGCTATCCGTGTGTATATATATACATACTGCACGAAAGAGCAAAAGAGAGAGAAAGAGCAGGTGCCGCACCGCGGGGCTGGGGAAAAAGAGGCTCGCGCGAGCAACCGTTTCGTTCTCTATCTCTTTCTTTCTCTCCACGCCCATTTCTCGGCAGTTCTCCGCATCCAACAGTTGGCGCGCGAGGCGGAAGTCAAGCAGCGGCTAACCCGACGACCGACGACGACGACGAAGACAGTTGGATGAGTCTCCCTTACCTTGATGATGAGCTCGATCTCCGGCACGTCGCCGTTGCTCGTGCCGTTCTCGTGGCCGTCGTCCGCCATTCTTCTCCTTCTTCTTCCTCTGCGATGCGAGCGTTTACGCCGCCTCTGCTGCTCGCTCAGCTACTTGCACACTCTCTTTCACGGCGACGCGGCACCGAGATAAGGCACTGATTGAAAAATCCCGTGGATATACTCTGAGTACCGGAATTGATAGGACTATATATCTGCGAGCTATCAACGCTGGATGTGGAGTTCACGAGGAAGCACGAGTGGAACGCGATGGAAGCTCACGAGACACTGACGCAGACGGCGACCGCGCCGATCGTGGTGGCGGCAGTGGCTGCGCCCCCCCCCCCCCCCCCCCCGCCATCCGTCGCCACGAGACGCAACGTAGCCCCGTCTTTTTTCCGCGACCGGGCAACGGCTGAACTCGGTCGTGCAGGATAAACGCGACGGTGGTTTTCTATGGGTAGAGAGCGAAATTATCAGCTGATGATACTTACCTATGCAGCAGTCTCGTAGGGTCTTTAAAAATGCACAGGGCTGGTATAAAATTAAAATTCCAACTAAGCATTTACCATCATTTATTCTGTCAGCTTATATTACGTGACAATTTCAAGCATTATTGATAATAAAACAATATTCTTTTCAATTGTTAGTTTTTTAAATAGATTGAAAAAATGGATAAAGGAAGACATCAAATAAGTTAATAAAAAAAACGATCCTTGTCCATTTAAAAAATCATTTCACGATCTTCTTAACGTAATATAATATAAATTAAATTGAATTTATGTTATTATTCTTATCTGAATATTTATTATCATTACAAGTTGGTTGATAAATATTTAGCCTTTTGATATGATTCGCAATTATCATGTAATAAAATAATTCATTCTTCTTTAACATAATAAGTCACTCGGCTTTACTTAATAATTATATAATATATTAAATTTATATAAGAATATAAATTTAAAATATTAACGTGTGTTATTATTGCTTGAAATAAAATTGAGAAGTATAGGTATATCCATCATGCCGAAAACATCAAATAAATGTCAAGCCACGCGCGTGTCCATGGTAATCTGACTAACAAGTCGAGCGAGATAGAGAATCGCGAAAACATTTGCTGCTCCGAAATACATTTTGCTCCAAAACTACTTTCTTTGTAAATTAGAAATGGATAGCGAATTTGAAACAAAAGATTTTAGTTTGCCTTCTGATCAACAAAATAATATTATCGATTCCTTTAATTCAAAACTAAAAACGGATCGAAATATTACCGAAGAAGAATTTCAAAATTTCATGCACCGCGTCACCGAAGTCGGTAAACATATTTTCTTACATATAAGTATAGTTAAGAAAAAGACTATCGTTTAACAATGATTCTAATTTTACGCTTGCTTCTTTTCTAATAAATGAAATACTTTTAGAAAAAATCGTAAAACAGCTTGCGTCCACTGATATTAAAGAGCAAGAGTGCGGAATGCTGTTAGCTGATAAAATTTTAGAAAATAATAATGGAAAAGCTGACATATCAGAAAATTCAGAAGTCAAAATAAAAACAGATCGATCAATGATAAATAAATATGCTGCAGAAGACTCGGACCCAAACAAAATGTCACAAGGTGTATAGCATTTTTACGCGAAACATATTGATAAGTTTAAATTTAACAATGACAATTTCATTTTTGATCATTTTAAGATTTATTATTAATTTACGTTTCTGAAAAATATTTATACATGAATTTCGACTAAATATTATATCACCAGTCCTTTGCAATGTAGTTGTAATAAAATTAATCTATGCTGTAAGAAGTATTATATTATATCTTAAAAAATAAATTTTATGATTAACTGAAATTTTATAGATTCAAAAAGAATATAATTTAATACAGAATTTTTATTTCTCAATATGAGTTTTTAGAAAAAGTTATATTTAAAAGATTTTCATGAATGTCGGTTGTATAATACATACTCCATTGTGTAAGCTAATTTTAGTTGCCACATAAAACATTTTTTAATTAATACAATTAACGTAGCATTTCCCAGTATTTGTCAGTAAACGTTTTATATAACTTATAATAATATTAGCGAAAGAAAGATTTAACAAAACCTTTTCTACAAAATAAATTAGAGGCTTTCAAGAGGAGTGTCGAGCAGGACGCAAAGTCTCGCGCAGAGGAGCGCAAGGCGCGCAACGAACGTGCCGAGACTTACAAGAGAATCGGCAACGCGGCGTTCCGTGAGGCAAATTACGAGAAGGCGATCACGTACTTCGGCAAAGCACTGGAGCAGCGCCGGGACTCGGCGGTGCTCTGGAACAACCGTGCGCTAGCCTATATGCAGCTTGGACTCCACGAGAAGGCACTCGACGACTGCGAGTGGGCGCTAAAGGTCAATGAAGCTAACATCAAAGCGCTCTTGAACAGCGCCAAGTGTCACAAAGCTCTGGGCGACCGACTCAAGTGCAGAGAGTTCATCGTACTTGCAAGAAAGAGGAATCCCAAGTTTCAAAGCTACATTGCAGGTGATGCTCCAATTGCGTATATAGGTAGTTGAATTTTTTGTTGACAAATTTTCGAAGTGGTTCGTTGCTTTGTTTTAGAGTTCGAGAAGAATTTAGACGTGGAGGCGGATTTGCAACGAGAAGCAATGGATAACTCGATTGACTAAACTTAGTGTAATAAGCAAAAGTTTAACATTTAATAAATATTTTGTAAACAAATACAATAACTTATAAATAGAATGATCATTGATTGCGTTTCATTTGATACCTGTATAAAAAATTCGTTTTATGTACAATTGTACAATGTGTAGCAAAATTACTGAATGAAAGAAATATTTTCTCTGAATTGGCTAAGCTGTGTCAAGATGATTCGAGCTTTTTGGCATTGAGCTCTTTCATTTCAGAAAGCGATCGTGGTTCATGAATGAAAACCATACATTCTATTCCCTGGAACATATTTGCAAAGTTTATTGCATTGAACAAATACAATTTAATAGTAAGGTTTGGAATTTCACCTGCATTCTAGCTGCACGAACAAATCCTTCATTAGCAGAAACGGTAATGCTTTTTAAATTTTCTCCACTTGCAAAGACTAATCTTGATCGCTCTTTAATTTTACCACCAAGACTTAATTCCATGATTCTCCCTTTAGGAATATCATCAACAATTTTTAATCGACTCATAAGTTCATCTGCTCTTTTTTTCTCATTTGGGCCACCAATCAAATTAATAATATTTGTGAAATTATCATAGGCAGTTTGACAAACAACTAATTCTTTATTGTGAAACAGATTATCTAAAACTGGTTTTAGGGGACGGCAGCGTTCCCACTCAGCTTGAGTAGTGAGTAATGGCTCTATGTATAAAAAATTTGCATGACCATTTGCCATGTTCGTTACATAGCCAAGTAGAGTTGATACATCTAAGTTAAGTATTGTTATATCAGTTGATTCAATATTTGTGTTTAGTTCTAATAAATCACAGACATTACTACTTGTTGCAGATTCTTCTGATTCAGTCTCAGACTCAGAGTATAATAACTCATCTGAAAAAAGTAAAAAAATAAGAGATTTTATGAAATACATTTTTACTTTCATAATAGTTACTGTTCTTTTCTTACCATGTATAATGTCATCTTCATGAACATCTATTATTTCTCCTTCAACTATAATACCTAATGAATTTTCTAATTTATTTGCTAATGGTTTCTCTATACCACATGCAAAATGAAAAATGATATCTGGTGGTTTGTACATATGTGGATGATTCTTAGCACATTTTAAATAAGATTCAGCTTGATCAAAAACTGATTTTTGTCCATACTCAGCATTTCCTCTTGAAATTAGAGTAAGAGCCCTGGCATTACGAGCAATAACTTTTACCCAACTGGATCCTCCATCACATACAATATCCACTTCCAATCTTGAATTCTGGTATTTGAAAGGTTTCAAAACATTAACAGGTTCATTTGCAGATAGAAGTCGCTTAACTATTGCATTCAGATGTATTAAATTTGTACTTTGCAGATGTTCTTTCTTGACATTCCCCGTCAAGCGTACCTTGCAAAAGTTATTGAAAATAAAATTGATTGCTGATTCTATGGTAATAAATAATATTGACAATATTTGAACTAATTACCTTTTGCAAAAATTTGACTTCTTGTTGAATTTTTCGTATTAATTTGTCAACACCTTCAACCTTCTCCACGAGTTTCAATTGCTCTACCATATTCCAACCCCATTGAATTTTTTCATCAAAACTTTTTAATAAATTTTCTTGTGTTTCCATAACACACTATTAATATAACTTATATATTTGTGCTAATCTTTAAAGTTAAAATATTAGAAAAAGTCTGTTTTTCTCCATGCAATATGCACTGAAATCCGAGGTGAACGTGAAATCAAAAAGTATACAAATTCTTCTTAGCGTTTCATGGTACTTAGGTAAGATAAAACTTTAGTAAAATTAGTTCCAATTTTCACAAACAGATGGCGAAGTATAATACAGTTACCAACCTAGAATGTTTAATTACTAAATATATCATTAAAATAATGTAGAATATTTTTAATTACTTAAAAATTAGTTGTGATTGCTATGTTGCTATATTTTTTATAAACGTACAAAATAATTTAAAAATAAAATTTTATAATTGTATTTTGACATTTTTACATAAAATTTGAAATTTCCGCTATTACAATGTGACCAACCAAACAAATTTGTTTCGAGAAATATTGTGAATATTGAGAAGTTTGTGTCGGTAACCTTTTTAAAAGTCATCAGCACGTGTACAGACGCGTGTCAAAATGTGTATTAGGAAAACTTTAATTCTATAAAGAAAATAAATAATATAATTTGATATAAATTTTTGTATGCTAGAAGGCTAATTAAACGCAACATTACAAAATGGTAGTAATAGGAAAAAAGAAGGTAAATCACATCAAAATTATTCAATAATAACATAAAGTGAGGTTATGTACATGTATACAATATTATTTTTAATCGAAATATTCGTAAACTTATAGTAAAATATTATAGAAAATACAAGTATTAATTTTAGAATAATAATCTTAAAATGAAACGAAATAAAATTTTTTTTTCAGTATGAGGCAGGAGAGGCGACACAGTTTATGTCAAGAAAACAAGCATTAAAGAAATTACAACTTTCTTTGAACGAATTTCGTCGATTATGTATTTTAAAAGGTATTTATCCCAGAGAACCTCGCAATCGAAAAAGGGCACAAAAGGGAGATACTCGTATTAAAATACTATATCACAAAAAGGACATACAATTCTTAATGCATGAGCCAATAATATGGAAACTGAGGGATTACAAAGTATGTATTTGATATTTTCTAGAGCCTTGTACAAATGTACTCTTGTAATTAAATTATACAAGAATTACTTATATTTTTGTTCATAGATATTTGCCAGAAAAGTCAGCAGGGCAAAGGCAATGCGAGATTTCAAAGAAATGAGAAGATATTTACGAAATCATCCTACAATCAAACTTGACCACATTGTGAAAGAAAGATACCCCACATTTATGGATGCTTTGAGAGATATAGATGATTGTCTCACATTGTGTTACTTATTCAGTACTTTCCCATCATTGCCACATATACCTCGTGACCAGAGTTTACTTTGTAGAAGGTTAACGATTGAATTTCTGCATGCTGTAATAGCAGCTAAAGCTCTTCGTAAAGTATTTGTTTCTATCAAAGGATATTATTACCAAGCTGAAATAAAAGGACAGACTATTACATGGATTGTACCACATAACTTTGGTTTTGAACCTCAAAAGAAAAACGAAGTAGATTTTAAAATTATGTCTATATTTGTTGAATTTTACATCATTATGCTTGGATTTGTGAATTATAGGCTTTTCCACTCACTAAATCTGTATTATCCTCCAAAGTTTGCTAATATCAGTAAGTAATTTTAATGAAAATACAAGCTTCCTTTAGATATTTAAATTCATCAACTCATGTTAATATTAATAAATTTTTGTTTAGGTATTTCTGATAAAGCACTTGTAGATGAACAAGCTTTTGTTTCTGAAAGAATCAGTGCTCTAAATGTTAATTTAGTAAGTTTAAATCCTACAGGGGAAGTTGAAGAAGATGATTTAGACCTAGATACTTTTTCAGTAAGTGTCTTTTATTTATAATTGTATACAAATATTATTGATTATTTATTGGGAAATAAATTATATTTTAGGAAAATGATGCTGAAAAGATTGCAGAAGCTAAAGCTGAACTAGAAAATGTAAAAAAATTAAAGACTCTTTTCAAAGGGCTTAAATTCTTTTTGAATCGTGAGGTACCAAGAGAGTCACTTGTTTTTGTTCTTCGTTGTTTTGGTGCAGAGGTATCTTGGGATAAATTACTATTTGTTGGAGCAACATTTGATGAAAATGATGAAACTATAACCCATCAAATTGTTGACAGGCCAAGTATGGATAAGCAATTTATTTCTAGGTAAATATTATATCATAATTTGATTTTTTTAAATAAAGTAGTTTAAAGAGTCTGAAATAATAAAAAATCAAGTTTTGCTGTATGAAAAAAACAATAACAAATTTATAATTCTAAAAAACTTTTTTAACAATGTGATCTAATAGAGACATTTGAGAAATTTTTAATAAAGCCTCCTTACTCGTTCTATGAAAACACATAATTTGTAACTTAAAAATTTTAATATTCTTGACGGAACCTTATTTCAAATTGAATGAGTTAATTACTTTACTCATTTTTACGGTTTTTCAGCTTTAATAATTTTCAATTATCTTTAAAAATTCATTATAGGAGAAATAAAAATGTTTTTTTAATTTATTAGACCATTTCATACTCATTTTTGACCCTCTATTTTTCATATTTATAACTGACTTAAATTGCATTTGCCTTTGACAGATATTACGTGCAGCCCCAGTGGGTGTTTGATTCTGTGAATGCCCGAGAACTTTTACCTGTAGAAAAATATTTGATGGGATGCACGCTACCTCCGCATCTTTCACCGTTCTCGGACGCAAGACGTGACCAAACATACATCCCGCCCGAGGAAAGAGCATTAATGGACCCCGACTTCAAGTTGAATTATGGTAGGTTCTTTTAAGTGCTAAGCCAAAAAATAATTTTATGAATGACGTAAAAAATAATTGGCTCTAAATTTTTATCTGTTAATTATTATACTATTTTTAGACGCCGAAGAAGATATGGACGACGAGTCCGAGGCTGAAGATGACGAGGAAGGAGATGATGGAAAAGTGGAAGGTGATGAAGATAAAAAGAAGAAAGATAATAAGAATGCTGAAAAGATGAGTGAGGATGAGAATGAGGATGAGGAAGACGAGGAGGAAGACGAAGAGGAGGCGGCGGATGAAGAAGAAAAAGAAGAAGACGAAGTTGTTGTAGAAAAGAGTAAAAAAGGAAAATCGCGAAAGGCTAACGAAGAGGATATAAAAGAAAAAGAAAGATTACGCAAGGTATGTACTTTTACTTTATTTTATTTTCGTCTCTTTTGTATACGAATAGTATGAGACTCGGCTTTTTTGATTGCTAAAATAAATTAGAAATAAAAATAATGTTCACTAATTTTTTAAATCTTTGTAAATAAGATACAAATAAATATTTATCTCCGCCATTCTAGATTTACATTTAATTAACAGTGTTTACTTATTCAGTTCTGCACTTTTGAATACTTGAAATGTATATTATCATAATTTATACTTCAAGAAATGCTTATTTAAGACTATTGTAGTACAAAAGCTTATGATTTTTCATTATAAAGTAATCTTTTTATTTTTTAACTATTAATATTTCATTCCAGAAAAAGGAAATGAAGGTAATGAGCGGTGAAGTAGTGAAAACAGACCCTTGGGAGAAGAGCCGTCAAGAAAGGCAAGAGTACCGTTTACGAGAGAAATTAGTCAAGAACAAACATAGAAAACTGTACAAGAGCATGATGAAAGGACGAGAAGACAGAGCTAAGGCTATTTGGCTGCTTCGCAAGAAGAGGCGCTTACACGAAGAAACCGAAAAGACGAAAAAGAAAGAACAGCGCAAAGCAAAGAAAAACGAGGCTAAAGCATAAAAACGACATTTTCGTATTTATCTTTAAGGTATTTGTAGGATAGGCGACTTGTATGTACATGAAATTTTATTATTTACATAAAAACTTTATTCAGTCCAAGAATGATATATTATTTCACTATTCTTTCACCCATCAAAAGTGTGACGTCCCACCTTATTATGAAAAAGTAGGTTGCCCAAAGCATTTTGCAGACATGCGTGCGGACGCCTTTTATAACTTTCTATACAATTTTGCCTCTAATAATCCCGTCGTCGTGAAAAATTGAATCCAGCCGCATCGCCAATTCGCGGAATTCAGCGTTGCTCAAAAACTCGTCCTATCCTTGGCTAGAACAATGAGTCATTCTCTCTCTCCCAACATTAGTCGCTTTTTAATATTCAACGGCGAGCCTTTCACACCTTAAAAAAAAGAGCTCGCACAAGCACACGCCACTTGTAGGATCATCCGTGACATTAAAATATGACGAGCTACAGCACAATCGAGTTCAGCTCTAAATACGGAATGCGGATCGATCGCTTGCACAAGTCGCCCCCGCCGCTGCATCCTCCGTACTCTACTACTTTTTCCTCCCGCAGTGTGAATTTCAATTGGAGCCTCCTCAGCATGCGTCACTTTCCTCTCGCGCTCGCAATATGGAGATACAGTTATGCGCGCATAACTTAACGAGATGAGAAAAGGAGCACGGTGAGTATATTATACGGACTAGTGTCCGGTCCACCCACTCTAAGCTCGCGGCGAGAGAGAGAGCCTACGCGCGAGTTTCTCTCGTTTCCCCGCGGCGCGCGACTTCCACCGAAGGACTTCGAAGGCCAGAGGCCCAGCCCACGCGACTTTTGCGCGCCCACGTAATTACCCACATAATAATGCGCCAAGGCAGAGTGCGAGAGTTTGTATATAAAGACTACCGAATGGCTTAGGAGCTTTCTCGCTCGTGCCTGTGATTAGGGAAAGGCGCGACGTTGCGTCCGTCGTATGATGGTTTTTTTCATTACTTTTTTCGATGACCATAGAAGAGGAGCGGTCAGGAATGAATGATTTCTTATGCTCTATGTTTGTCACAGAGATATTCTTTAATAAAGACATTTTCATGTTAGTTTTTTGCAATTTGATTGAGTCGTACATGATAATATAGTTTTTAGAAAAACATTCTTTGAATACTAAGTAATTTGTCTTTGTAAGACTTTTTTACATCGAATTATTAGATGTTAATTTAATAATTTACAAAAGAAATTTAAATAGTTATACAATTAATAAGCGATGAAATTTATTACTTTAACATTATAACTAAAACTGTTTTTAAAATTTAGCTGTATTTGAAAGGATAATTTCAACACAAAGTTGCAATGTAACGAAAAAAAATAATAGCGATTAATTTTCAAAAAAGACTATTACTTGCAAATTATAACTTTGGTTTTTCACACAAAAATAATGTTCTATGTATGTTATAACTAGTATTTAGTAAGGTACAGAGTGTAGTCGTTAATTTACAAAATAATGTAGTCGTAAAACGGCAACTAAAAGTTATGGATAAAAACCAAAAATTATGGTGTAGCGAAAAATTCGTAAATATCGAGATAATAAGTGCATGCTCCGATCTTAATTTAGAACCAAGTATCGCCTTCGCTATACGTAATCATGAAACTTTATTTACAGTTGCAGTTTCAGAAAATTTATTGCCAAAAACTTGTAGCTTATTTTCAAATAATCCTAAAATTATAATTTTTTTTATTAATCTGTAGAATCGAATCTAATGGTCAATGCTGTCTACCGTGTACTCTCCAAAACTTTTTAATATTCTTCATTCTCAGTCTCAGGTAGAAATAAATACACTATTTATTTTAATCTATACGTTTCATCAAATCCTCTGAGAATTTTGAAGACAGATAGGTACAGCAATAAAATTTGCATAATTTTTTTTATTATGTCAATAATCATTGATCTTGGTAATTCACGGTAGACAATCGCCGAGTTTTATCGAGGCATCTTTAGTTCGATATAAAAGACGATTATAAAAATCTCAATAAAATCAAACAGTTGTAGAAAGTCCCTCTATAAAACTGGACAACTTCTCTACTACGAATTCTGACATTCATTTTACCTATTCATAGTAGATACTTTCATTCAATTGTTGATTGATGGATGTTTTATTCAATATAATGTAGGTTTATATTTAAAAATTCTTAAATATACCTAAAGAAGAAAAATAGATCTACTTTGAAGTACGTAAACGACGTATTCGGAGAAACGGTTGCCCTGAGCGTTTTGCTTTGTTTGAAATGATACCAGAGCAATTTAAAATAATGAGAAGGTAGGTATTCAACTTGAAATTTTTATGAATGTCACACTTTAAACAATCATTAGTAGATTTTTCTATAGAAAATTACATTTGTTTTTTGTATTTATTTTTTTTTAAATATTTTAATATTTTAGACCATGAAAATTGAATAAAAAAATGATACAACGGCAAATGCATTTCATAGACTAAAACTATTCATACTCATACATAGATAGTACATACTTACGAAATATCCTTGAAAAAAAAAAAATTCCGAAAAATATTTTGAAAGCTCCGAAAACTATGTAAAACGGAAAGGAATTTCTGACATCCCCGCGTGCTTCTGAAATATCGGATTTCAGGAAAAAAGGACATCTACAGCTTGTGCTCATCTCTCTCGCTCGCACGCGAGGAAGCAACAAGTATAAGGAGTAGGTACCCCGCAACAGCGGTAGTAGTATAGAGAGAAGCGCAGTATAGGTACTATATATACGAACAGCCGCAGAGCGCGAGGTCAGAGACACTTGTTGACACCCCCTCGTGCAGCGCGCGCTTGCAGAACTAACTCGCTATCCTATCCTCTCCGCGCCCGCGCGCTCCCTCGGCGTCTTACGCCACTGGCCGAGCAGCACGAACGCTGCCAGGATGTGCTTACGTCATCCTTGCTATTCCTGTCCCGAGAGGAGGAGGAGGAGGACGGAGCTAGCCGAGCGAGCCAGCAAGCCAGCGTCCATCCTTTGACTCCGGGGGAATCTGCACGCGACTTCTTCCTTTTGCCGAGAGAGAAAGAAGCGAGAGAGAGGAGCGTCGACTACCAGTTATAGCCGGCGCGCAGAGCTGCCCGGGCGAGCGAGTCTATTGACAAAGGACGAAGGAGGGAAGAGAAGCGCGCGCTGGGAGAGAAAGAGCTAGAGAAGGCTTATAGGGCTGCGGCCGCGGGAAGAGCAGCGCGCTCTTTCGCGCTGTCTCGGACGACTCGCTTCTTTTTTATTGTTGTCGTTTGGAGGTTCGATGGGCCTTGCTGATGCATCGAGGGCCTACCGTATCTTCTTCTTTTTTAACGATGATTATGGGTTTATTTTTGGGCTCAAGGCTTAGGAGCCACCGACGGGAGTTCGCCGAAGGAGCCTGAGTTTCGAAAAGTTTTTCAAAGGGATATAGTGTCTCGAGTTTTGTCATGGGACCAACGTCATTCTTATATGGTATTACTTTCGTTTTATATTTTATACCAATGCTATAGATCTTATCCGTAATCGCGTAGGCGAAGACCCTTCAAAACTACAATATATGGTACTCTGAGAATTTATTTTTTAGATAAATATTTGTATTTAAATAATCAGCATAGTGAGTCAACGGTGACAATGAATAATTTTTAAAGAATTGCATAGACTGTTTTTTATCTGGATTGATTGGTTTTGTTTTCTTCGATGTATAAGACAATTTTTTTTTTTTGTATAAAATAAAAATTAGAAAACTAAAGGTTGGAACACAAAGAACGAGTCGCCCTCGCGTTTGCTAATTATAATTTAGATTTTGAATAAAATATTGCGAAATCAAGGTAGACAACTTGCTAAAAATGCAACAGATCAAAATTGTGATATTATGCAATGTTTTTTAATTTCAAATAGGCTTGGCGAACAAAAAATAAAAAACTAACTTTGCATGATGGCTATAGTTATAATATCAACAGGTCAGCATTGTCGTCAGCATGACTCATACATATAAAATTTAATTCTATATGTATAATTTTTTTATATACAAGGAAAATTATTTATTACCACGAGATAAATGCAACTATGAATGTAAAATAAGTAGTTATGTCAGTATATTGTCAAATTTATTTAAAATATTAGACAATAACAATTATTGGCTAATGAATAAGTATAAAATATCATAATTGATTAAAAGCAGCAAAAATTTACTTTCTTTACTTAAAGTATATTATCAAGATGAAAAATGATTTCATCAAATTAAACTTTTTTATTTACAAATAAGAGCAAATTTGTTGTCTACTGCACTGAAATCACGATTAATAACGCTTTAATGAACCTCAACGCTCCCTCCCAACAAGCCCGCATTTCTCAAACCCATAATGATCGAAGCTCGCAGTGCGCAGGAAAAATCGAAACCGAAAGTTCCCAACATACCTCGTCGGCACGCGCGTGCACCACAGACGAGCCTTCAATCTCTAAAAAGCATATCGTCCAGCCCACCAATCACTTCTTGCGCTCTTTCTCTCTCTTTCTGTCTCCCAACCCCCTCATATTCATCCTCAGCGGCACGGCGGCGGCGTTGCGCTCATTACCCGCGGCGCGCGATCTCGGAAAATCGCACAATGCAGCGAGCAAGGAACGACCTTGCTCCGCTCGCTCGCCTAGTACGTGCGAAAGAATGCAGCGAGCGAGCGCGCGGCGGGCCAGAAGAAGAAGAACAAGAAGAAGAAGAAGAAGAAGCGGCAGCGGGGAACTAGCTCGCGGGCGGCCTTGGGGAATCGGCGCGATGACCCGTCCCTTCTCGCGCCCGCGTGTATATACCCGAGCGCTTCCAGTTAAGTGGAAGAGTTGAGTACGCGCGCATATGTGCAAATCTCATCAAAGATGCGACAAAACCCGAAATCGCGATATGAAAAATTTTTTCCGAGCAAATTTTTTCTTCGGCGCCCGGTTTTTCTTGTTTATTATAATTTCTAATTAAGTACGTCATGCGCGGTATCAACGTATATAAAAAATCATAAGGGAAATAGGACAAAAAAAAGTAGGGTGAGAATGTCATTCCGATGTATATAGGGTGCGTCGACGCCCCGCTTACTCGTCAGTCACTTCATTCCGTATACTCGCCAAGCAACGCTGTCGCGCCCTTTGATATATAAAATAAAAATCCGCAGTTGAGCATCGTCCATCAAGTTGTCTATTTTTTCTAGAGCAACTTACTTTTTAAGAAAATGTCAAAAAAAGCCCTTCTCTTCAAACCTCAGCCATTTAGCCCAAGATTGATCTACTCTAAGTTTCCAAAAAGAAATTAAAA
>UXGD01000525.1:0-55395 GCA_900474315.1 Torymus auratus | reverse complement strand
ATAATACCTTACATTATATTACAGTGTAAAACCCGTTTGTTAATGTTTTCTGGTTTTTCCGTATACAATGCAATGTTTGGTACCCGCACCATTCGAGCTTCCAAAAATGAACACCAGTGGGCGCTACTTGTACTCTTAACAAGGCAAATTCAGGACCCACAACAAGAAAAATATGTATTATTAATATATGAGCATATATTCATGCAATAATAAAAGGAGGAATAATTTTATTCATGCAATAATAAAAGGAGACTTGAATGTAGCTTTCGATAAATGCATTTTTATGCATTTTTACGAGACCGATTTGAAAATATTATCTTATCTCGAATATTTTGGATGGCATTTTCAAGATGTTTATACAAAAATTAAAAATTCCATACATTTTATTTACCTAATATACGGCTTGGTATTTATGAAATATCCAATATTAGAACAAAAAGGAATTCCCCGATGTGATATGAGATTTTGAAAAAAAATGAACGAAAGTATATGCAAAGTTTATGCATAAAATAAGCTATATAGTTACATTTTCCAATACATATAATAAAACGCTGTTATATACTTTCCACTACTTTATTGAAAATATGCACATTTTCCCCCGAAATCCCCCAAAAAATCCAACTTTATCAAACGAATCAATCTCCAATCGAGAACGAACTGCCTCGACCAGGTGCTAGTAACTATCTCTGTTCCCTTCGATCGCACCCGATTTCCTCTGGCACTCTCAAAAGACGTGTCCGACAAAAAAGCACCTCGCGTATCCCCTAAAAATAATTCCGCCCCCATTATGGTGATCGCTCGCGATTAAACTACACACACACGGCACGTCGCGCCGTCACGCGGCCTCGTATTCATCTTAATCTGCTCATTGTCTCTCCATACGCGCACGAACGGCCACTTAATGGATACGTATGGACAGCAATAATGCGCGACATATAAAGGCAGCCGGCGCTATAAAGAAAGGAAATAAGAGCGCGCGCGAGAGCGATGCCGATAAAAGATAGCCGTTGTCACAAACAGCGTGTTTCTGTAATAGTCTCTCTTTATCTGGATCTAGGCGACGGGCGCGACGCGACGCAGATAACAAGGGGGGAAAGGCAGACGAGCATTTTGCGCGCGAGCTAGCTGGCTACGTTGTGTTTAATGGATAGTTAAGTACAGGTTTCCGCTATATACCCGCGACGGATATCCCACGCGTCTGTATATATGTATGGACGCGTGCGCACCCTACCACCGCTGCCGCTGCTGCTATAGTGTGGGCGGTATACATTCGGCTGGGAGAAAAACACGAGAGAGAGGGAGAGAAAAAAAAGGGGAGAAAGAGGCGTACGCGGAGCGAAAGGAAAATAAGCGGGCTCGACGTGGGAAGGCATGGGGAGAGAGAGAAGAGAGCAAGGAAAATATGCGCGCCCGGCAGAGAAAACGCGGGAGAGAAAATAGGCATGCATGAGAGAGAGAGAAGGACAGAGGGAATACGGAATAGTTTGTGAATTCGCAATACGTGATTTCGTATTTACGTAAAAATTATGTTTTTGGGTTGCTCGCGCGTGCCGCGAGCAGAACTGGCGTGCTTGAGGGAGCATTTTTCAATTCGAGATAGCAGATCTCGGGATGTGCCCGAGTATTACATAGAGGTGGTTTCGGAATTTTTTAACGCTCGGGATTTTAAAGGGATGTGTGTAACTTTGCGCTGCTCTCGCGCGAATTATTACTACACGCTGTGATGCGCGGTTCTGCGTACTTATATATATTTGCATAATGTGATTCGGACATTTTTAATACAAATAATACATGCGTTTTATTATATTTATTATGTATACTATAATAACATGGAAAACATTTACTTACGGCGCGCTGACGAGAACAAAACACCATGCTTTCACACGCACCAGTATACTATGCATTTTCATTTTATTCATTCATAGACAGCTCATATAATTTTTGTTTCTCGGCCAGAAAAAAAGTTTTAAAACTGGGTTAACGTAGAGGGGCACCGGAGTAAACCGAAAAGCCTGCACGGGTAAACTGTAGGGGCTCTCGAGGTAATTCGTATATCGACTTTTAAAATGCTAAAAAATGCGCTAAAAAGTCAAAATAAAAGAGACGTACCGAGAAAAAGATGAGAAAAAAAGAAATAGGCGCTCGGCGGACAGCGCGCAGGGAGCAACAGAGGGACCGCCAGCAAAAAGGATGCAGGCTCTGCAAAAAGAAGGGAGGGACAGAGGGGGGTACAATTACACGCGGATGCGCGCGCTACGACTACAGGTGCATCTATGTATGTGTATAAGGCATGTACACACGCGCGAGAGATAACACTATGCGCGACCGCAGCAGCGCTGCCCTTTTCAAGTATTCACAGAGAACATAGCACCCTCATGTACCTATATATATATCGTTGTTCGTTCCCTTCCTCTCTCTCTCGCTTGCTCTTTCATTTCCTCCCTATACCTCATATAACCTCGCGTAGGTAGTCCACTTTACGGCGGCGCGACTTTAGATTACACCGCCGAGATATATAAGGTCCCCTATATATAGCTATACCGCCATTTTATACGCGGACGTAGGCGACCTCGCGCGCCTCTTTTTCCGAAGGTCGGGGAGAGAGCAAGAGAGAAAGACCTTTCGATTTCCGCGAGCGGTGTGTATATATACGGGAGATGAATGGACGCGCCGCGGAATTTTTGACGAGGACGAAGAGAGAGCGGTAAAAGGGAATTTTATGACCTTATAACCTTATTTCAGCAGGAGTTGCCACCGCTGGCTGCCTGGATGCGGGGGCAAGCGTATACCTGTGCCGCTGATAGTGCGGCCGAGCGTCGTGAAAGATTGAAACTTCCATGGATATTGTACGAGGGAGAGGGATTTTTTCTTCTTTAGCGCTTCGCACAGTGAGCGGGGGATGGGGTAGATAGGGAGGGTGCGAGGTTTTTTTTTCATAGCGGGATTGTTGGAGCTGAGCTATTGAGGAGAGAGAGAGAGAGTTGGGGTGGCGTGATTGGAGGGAGATCTTTGGTATTTGTGTGCGGTGCATTTTAATGACGATCTGATGAGAAAAGTTCATTTTTTGAGCCTATAAATTATGCAGGACAGTAAAAAAAAATTGTAAAAATCGTCTAGCTCCGGATCGACTGATAACTTAAAAGACCTTCGTTTCTAGAAAACTTTGATACGAGTTTATTGTTGTTTGATTTGTCCAATAAAAGAAACATTTTCTATCATTGGATAAGTTATTTAAATACTCAGCACGAAAAAGTGCAATTGTAGGTATAAATAAAAATGTACGGGCGACGACTGTAGCGGAGCATCCTTTATCACATTTTTCATCACGTTGCGATACGCGAAATTCATTGTTTATTCATAATTCCATTATCATTTCGAAATCAACAGCGTTCGCTGAAAAAGACAGTAAAATTGATTTTGGCATTGACCTATTTGCCTTTAAATTTCTCGTCCGACCGTGTCGTTATTTTTTCACTTTCTGTACACGTGTACGCGCCCGCAGCTCCCCACCGGCGACCGGCAAGTTTATAATAACGTGTCCTAGTCCTGCAGCTCCTCCGGCGCGGTAAAGTGGCAAATTTCGTTTTGTAAAATTTATATTTTCTCCGTTTTAAAAATTCATACCCGTTCTCACGAGCGCGCGATAAGAAAGCCAGTTGCATTTCCAGAGTCAAAAGTGCCCCGTGGCTACATACACCTGCATATCGTCGTTTATACCTTTTTTACCAGACGCTATAATACATGTGCAGCGGGCTACTGACTAATAAAGTGCATTGCAGTTGAAGTAATTCCTTTTTTTTAGCTTCGCGTGCGAATAAAATAAAATTTAAATGCTCATTTTTACGCCAGATTCGCCGAGAAATGTTTAGAGTTGATTATCTCAACGAAACGTATTTACTCGCGATAAGAGCAATGTTATTTGAAAACACTTTCATTTCTTGTTTATACGTGTCTTTCTGGGAATCGGGCAAAAATTGCTTTTACGATATTTATTTTAAATTACGCGGCAATACGAGAATCCTTTGAATGCATTTGAATGTTTATCTTTTTGCGAATAGAATTTTTCATGTAAATACAGCTAAAATGTTGTATTCCCATGGTATTAAAACAACGTTTATTCGTATGGAAAATATTTATTCAACCAGATATTATTGGTACGTCAATAAAATACGAAACTTCAATTAACAAAAAACTATGCGACTTTTTTTTTATCAAAAAAATTTCCCCCTATTAAAAAATATCAGGAGGTGACCAAGAGCCGTCTGCGCAAAGCTCCCATGGCCCTAACCCAGATACGCGACGCGTGGAAAACTTATAACGAATCCCTCCCCTCCTGCGCCTAAGTAGCATAATAAATTTCCTCTCCCTTCCTCCTATTCTTTCGGGCGCTATCGTGACTATGCCCCCCTCTCTCCCTTCCCTTTTTCCATCATCGTAATACGTATTAAGGCGCGCTGTTTTTCGCATTTACTTAGCCTCTCTCCCACACATATCCTCCTCACCCCTCACTCTCTCTCACCTCGGGTGAAATTTCATTTCGCGCCAGAAAGGAGAAGGCAAGGCGTCACGCCGGCGTTAACGAATTTCTTCATCTTGGCCCCGAGGGCCGCGCCAACGTCGTGCGGAATTTCTTATCCCTCCCCCCGCCCCTTATATTTCCTCTTTTTTTCGCGACGCCAAGCCGAGCGGAGTGGAAACGCTCGCTAATAGTCCCGGCGCCCCTGTATACCTCAAGGCGTCATTTCACA
The DNA here is from genome assembly GCA_900474315.1 of Torymus auratus. NCBI lineage: Eukaryota > Metazoa > Arthropoda > Insecta > Hymenoptera > Torymidae > Torymus > Torymus auratus. The sequence goes on along the minus strand of UXGD01000525.1, from coordinate 50,647 downwards.
TTAATGCGCCGCACAGCAGCCTGCTCTAGTGTGTGTGAGCGCGCGCGATTCGAATTTCGAGAACGTGTCAAATTATTCTCGCGTCGGCAATTTGCGGCTTGACGCCACGGGTACGTCTATTTCCCATCTCGCGGTGCCTGCGCGATGCAAAAGCGAGAGCAGCGCGCCCGAAGCGTGTGTACGTATATAAGTATATATACGAGCAATTTTGCCCTCGTCTTCATTTACGCGATAGGTACGTGTATGTATGTGTGTACGTATATATATGTATATATTGGATCATACGGTATAGAATTTCTTACGCAACTGCTCGGCTTTTGAATAGCTGACAGTCTTGGGTGAGATTTCGTTTTCGACCGTCTCTTTTTTTTGCCGGAGCTTTTACTTATGAGCTGAGGTAGTGGGAAGGTGATTGGAGAATTTCTAGAGAGGTAGTTTAGGTCGAATTCTAAAGCCGCTTGATTGAAGTGATTTTTCGCTGAATTCTTCATCCGGCGCGCACCACTCGATAAATTAATCTTTATCTTTTCAACCAGGTTAACGAATTTCAATTTCATTTTATGTTTCATTTTTGTATTTCCAAGATTTTCAATTAAGAACTCGGGAACGAGCGTGTTAATTAATACCACAGGTAATAACACAGGTGCGGGTAAATTGTTAATAATAATTAGTTTTCTTTGATTTTATAAAACTTCATTAAATTTAATAAATAAACTTAATTTAGAATATACTGTTAAAGTCGCTTAAAAACGTTACTATTGAAATCTATTACAGATTTATTTACGTCATCGAAATTAAAGGAAAACTGAAAACAACGATGTTATATAGTTTTATTAAATATTTGCATTGCACAATCTGTGATAATGATTGACTGTATACAAAGTTATATAGCCTTCATTTCAGGATTTTAAACATTTACATAAAAATATTTACTGCAATTAACTATATACCAGATCACTCCAATAAAATCCTATCCCATTCAGCCGGAAAATCGTTGCCCTCCCCCCCAAAAAAAAATCAGGCAAATCATTCAGTCTCATTTGACCCATACCGGAACATAAATTTCCCGACCTTCCCCTCCTTCCCGATATAAATTTCGAATTCTTCAAAATTTCCCCGTCGGGAAGAAGAAGAATACCGCGTGTGCTCGAGGGGCTGGGCAGAACAAGAGGAGCGAGCGAGAGCTCACACAAATATAGAGGGGGAGGGAGAGAAAAAATAGCCTGCCATCCTATCTGCCGTGGAATCTCCCGCAGACTGCGCGCGTAAAGAATGGGACTACGAATTTCTCTCTCTCTCACTCGCTCACCCGAAAGTCTCAACGCCCGTGTTTGCCGACGGTGTGGAAAAGACGCGACCGAAATGGAGATAATCGAAGGGCGCGCGTGGGGCGTAGAGATATTTATGTGTGTGTGTGTGTGCGAGTGAGAGAGGGAGAAAGAGAGAAAGAGAGAGAGAGAGAGAGCACACGAAACGAGGCTCGTAAAAACCTTGATCCCCTTATCGCTAACGGCCTTACTTCCGCGTGTGGATTACCGGTAGCGCAAAATCCCGAAGCGATATCAATAACGCGCGCGCGCGCGCACGAGCTTGTGTGTATATAGCCGTATATACGGTAGGACTCGGGAGGTTAAAGAACTCGGATGCGCGGCTGTGCGCCTGAAACTGCGCAGCGAGATGTATGTATGTGTGTGTGTGTGTTTCCGCGCGTGCAATATGCGCACGCTTTTCTCCAAGTCTCGTTCCTTGCGTTGGGTGTATACATATACAAGCGCGGGCGCGCATCCGTATGTTTACTGCTCGCTGCTCTAAAGCTGCTTTTGTGGGAGTAGCTGCTGGGCGCAGGGTATAGCTCGCGTTATTTGATTGGCCTGCCTATACGGTTATTTTTATCACTTTGATCGTAATGTAGTGTGAAAGCCTTTTCTCAAATATTGAGTGAATTTTTCCGATTCGACGTTGATCGATGGGGTTTTAACGGTAGTCGATTATTCCTATACTTTCAAAGATTAATTGTTTCTATTTATTTGAATTATCTGATCATATACATATCTATTTTAACTGGCCTCAAGAAAGAAATTGAATATTATATTGATACCCCCATCTTTTCTAGTGCGGAATACAATAAAGAGAGCATTTGCAAAACAATGTGTTTATCTGTTAAAGTGTTTAATCGAGCGAATGCTCAACGATTCGGCTGTATAGGTCTTATTGTTTAATAAAAGCTCATTATAAATGCTGCTTAGTTTCTGCTTAAGCGCAAAGGCTTCGTCTCTTAGGAACCACGCCGTGCTAATCTCACTCCAATAACTTGTTCTTTGCAAAATTAAGCTCCTAGCTGAGTTTGCGTGAAAGTAAGAAGGAGAAGCTTGCACACGCGCGCGTGTCTCTTCTATTATAGGCGGAAATTAAGACGAGAGGCGAGCGAATGTGCCGCGTATAACGCGGATGTGCTTCACTCACCCGAGGTGTAGTCGTGTGACGCTCGTCGTGGGAGTTTTCGTTTTCTACTTGAGTTATAGTTATAGTTGTGTCGTGAGCTCGGCTACTTCAGGTTTATGTCGACTGTATTCGCTTGTGACGTGGTTCAACGACGTTGATTCCCGGAGATTTGTCGGAATCTAGCGTTGCGCGTTACTTCTTTTTAAGGTGTATCACGTGGACAACAATCAGTGGGAGCCGACGTTGAGGTTTATGTGGAGAAAAGGCTTTTGTGGAATTAGTGTTATAAAGGTTTGTTATAGCGATACAAGAAGTGACAGAAAAACTAATAATTTTAATCGTTGAAATTTGGGTTGGGACGATTATTAGTATTTTTTGAACCTACGGAAATTTGGATATTTAGATAAATAATGCAAATAGTAATATCTTATCTGGATAATCCGGATTGTTGGTATCTTTGTTACTATGAATCATTAGTACCGATGATTTGTCGTCGCTTTAAGAAAACGATGTACCAAATATTGTAATAGCTCACGAGTAGATATTTTCATTTAATGCGAATAAGAAAAACTTTCAAAATATTTTGATATATGTTAAGTGAGTTAAAAACTCTTTCGAATTAGCGCTGACAAAAGATAATACCATTTTATATCATTCCTTTTTATCGCTGCTTGATTGATCATATCTAAAAATGTATTTTTAATGACCGCCATAATTAGAGGTACGAGAAAAAATTTGGCAAACAAAGGGTTGTCGTTTATTTTTATAGATCGATTACATCTTCGAGCATTATGTATACTGCGCGATTAATGTTCTTTTTGTAGTATTAAAAAATTCTTCGTATTTTATCTTGATGATTATATCACTTTTCATTTCTGTTTACAATGACTCATAATTCTTCTTATCATACACGAGAAAGAGAAAGAGGGAGAGAGGAAGAGAAACAAAGAGAGTGAAAGAGAGCAGGACTATACCGACGCGCTGCTGCCGCTGCAGATCGATACTTGACTTACGCCGTACGCGCTCTCTTTCGGTGCAGTACGCGCTGGGGCTTTTATCCCATACGTATATACGCGCGCGCGTCGTATCTTCATCCCGGACGTTGAACCGCCGAAATTGCACTCTCACCTGACTCCGTTTTACGATTTTTGCCGGGTAACGAGGACTTGCGCGGAGAAAGGCGGAGGTTTACTGCGACGACTATGTTTTTGGAATCGCGGAATATTGCTTATCTAGGGTCGCCGGGGGAAGAGAAGGTTGCGCAATCTGATGGTTGATCAATTATTACAGGCACACTGACACGTCGTGGTTTCATCTAAGAAAAATAAAATTTTTCCGGTTGTTATTTTTTTAATATCAACGTTTATCTATTTTTCAATATAGGTATTACTTAACTGAGCAAAGCTATTATCATTGCAGATACACGCGTATGTTGAAGTATTTTTTTAGTAATTATACATGTTTGCAGAATTCATGTATGCGCAAACACGAGATCACATTACGATGTGTAATCTAGGAATTAAAAAATGTTAATTATGGCGATAAGCGTTTGTGGTGCGATTATCCCCAAGTGGAACATACAATATTATTTACTGTAGTTTCGAGCGCAGGATATGTTTTGACCGCGTGGAAATATTTGTCGCCAACCTCACGATTTGCAAGATAATATATATTGACAAATGGTACGATTTTCAGCTTCGCGAGTTTAATTATTCAATTTTTTTTTAAAACCAGATTGTTTAATGTCGATACACGATATTTCTAATGATCTTAAATTAAAATAAAAAATTATGGGGTCCCATTAAATTTAAAACAATAATTCGTATATACATTACAGTCTTCAATTGCACGAAACATTTATACCTCGATTTATACACATTGTCATTCAATGTATTCTATTCGATAGACTTATAATAATACCAAAGACAAATACAAAATTGACAAAGAGATAGAAATATTAACTATCGAGTTGACTAGTATAGGTATACTAAATAGCCATGATTTGAGGAGATGCTTTTGACGGCCTGAAGTCGTGTCTTATCTTACAAGCTGTATGTTGTACATTGTTCTTTCATTTACTATTCTTGCAAAACCTAACACTAACATACTATTCTCATACCACATGTACGTATATTATGCTAATAACATTAATGCACTTTCAACGTCATTACATAAATATAACATTTATATATCATAAACTTTGAATTAAATTGTTATTATACAAACAAATACCAGTCTGAAAATTGTTTCTCAGCAGTAAAAACTCTTTCCACCACACGTTCTGCCATTCGGCTCACAGGCGAATTTATTAAAATCAACCGAGGAATAAGCTCTCCCCCTCTATTACCAGTCTCGAAACGCGCACAGAAGCATTACTGAAAAAGCCGCGTAAAAAACATCGGCGTGCTATAACTGAAATTGGTAATTTTATATACCTTCCATCCACGTTATACGCACATCCGAGGTAACAACTCGATGGAGTTATCCTGGAAATGCGCTCGCACACGCGGCCCGCAAGTAAAGCGCATTAGTCGTGGATGTTCTATATACAGGCGCACATCGCGGCAAATCGCATTATCGGCAGCGAAAAAGGAGCAAAACGAGTGCACGCGCGTATATACGCGTAAACATACACCTATACAGCGGCCAGTCGTTCCCGTGGAAAAACGAGCACCTGCGCAGAAATCGCCGAGAACGAGGGTAACAGGTGCCACGCTTGTGTATTCACATACACATGTAAAGGCAGAGAGAGCCAAGACGAAACTAGACTGAAAGGCGCCTCTGTAGCGTAGCGCCGTCTCGCGTTATACTTTCAGCGGCGCGTGCAGTCGGTCTCATACTGCGTGCACGCCGGCCCGTATAGAAATACGTGTATTATGCGTCAGCCACGGCTGTGCCCACCATAGTCTACACAAGCATGCTTGTCTCGCGCGTTCAAGACGTCGGAGGGGGCGACGGTGGCTGAGTGTTGGTTCAACTCGTTTCTTTTGACTCCTGCTCTTTTTAATAAAGTAAAAGTATTGCCAGCCCGCGCCGCTGCTCAAGAGGCGCGTGCGGGTTATGTTCTCGTGGAGCTCGTGTGCCTAGTCGACGTCGTCGTCATCCTCGTCGTCGTTCTTTTTTCTTGCTTGCTGCTGCTGCTGCTGCTTAATTAACTCGCGCGGTGGAGAGGCGATAAAATTACTTCGGCCTGCCGAGTTTGTTATTTAAATTTTTTTTTGTGGCCTTGCACGAGCACCCGAGCTGCTGCTGCTTGCTTCGCGATGGCTGAAGTTTATGGAGAGGAGTTTGAAGTCGAGCGCGTAACGTGGTTTGACCTTTCATGATGAATGCTGTCTCTTTATACGTGGCCATAATTACGGCAAATATTAGTTCTCCTTATTCGTCTTCTTCTTCGTTTATTATTTTAACTTTTTGGATGTTTCGTATGATGGGTATAATATAAAGGAAACTTTATTAAACTTATACTTCTTTTTACTGGTCTCTCAGAAAGTATTTACAAGCAATTGTTTGTAAATTGTACTGTTACGTATTTTTTCACTTTTCAGGATATGAAGGGACGTATATAAGACAATATGTTAGCCTGGTAGAAAATTAACCATATTTTGTAGCTATTTTAACGTGTTAATTAAACGGTAGCATTTTTGGCCAAAATCATTATACTAAAGTAATATAATTATAATAATCTAAAAGTTTTACTGTTACTTAAAATACTCATTTTATGAAGTATAAATACCATAATTTCTTTCGGATCTCTTCTAGATAAAGTGAACTCAAAAATAGCTATAACTTATATGGTTAACATTTTAACCACGGTATCGATATAGTTTTTAAGCAAATTCAATACACTCCATTAAAATAAGAAATGAAAATGAATTAGCTGTAATTCGAGAAAACAAACAAAAACTTACGATACGTGATAAACGAAAATCCAATTAAACTCACGTTAAATAAGTACGAGATCCCGACATCCATACGAAATTCATAAATTGCATAATACTATTTACGGAACAGCTGAGCCCGTAATTAAATCATTAAGAACCGATTAATTATCCTTTGCAGGCTCCATTCTCGTTCTCCTTCCCCCCGGCAAAATCAATAGCAAAACAAAAACAATTCGCCGGGGCACGAGGCGCTTACTTGTGGAGAGAGAGAGAGAGAGGGGGAAAAGCCGAAACAACTCGAACAATAAATTATCGTCGAGCGAGAGAAACTGCGAGCTTGTATATATATAGGCGGGGGCGCACCGGTTTCCCGTGAGTGCGCGCCGGCACGTCGAGGGTAAAAAAAACCGCGAGGGAAAAAGAAGCGGGAAAGGGAAAACGAAGGAGGAGGAAGAGAGGAGGGAGAAGAAACGGTAGCGAATCCGAGACACGGTGGCTGCGCCGCTGGCCCTCGTCCAATTTTGGGCGTTTCGCGTGGAGACGGAGTTGCTCTCTCTCTCTCTCTCTTTCTCACTCTTTGCCTGCGCTTTTTCCCTCTTCCTCCCTCCCTCTTTCTAGCTGTTTCGCCCGCCGCCTCGTGATATATAGAGCTCTATTGGGGTCACGAAAAGGAGTTATGCGCTAAGTAAAACGCCGGGTTTTCGGCCCCCGTGGACCTCGCTCTTTCTCTCTCTGCCCTACTAAAGGGGATGTCTGCACTCGCTTTCTCTCGCTGCTCCTTGTTTTTCTCCCGTTCTCATCCTCGGCTCGTGTCGTTTTGATTCCTTTTTCTCTGCGCTTTCTCTCCCTATCTTGCAAGTGTGTTTTCATTCGCCGCTGTGGCCGGTTCATCCCCTCCCCTCGCCTCTCCTACTTCGGACTGCCTAATGAGAAACGACTCGCGACTTTGGGCTACCTATAATGATTTCGAGGTTTCGTGGGTTACACGCGGTTTATGGGTTTATGGTTTGTACTATACAGTCCCGAGATATTGGTATCTTTTATTTTTGGCGAAAGGTTATTACTTATTAGCTTACCGCGAGGAACGTGACTTTTTTCATTTAATTAAGTAGTTCTTACATGTCTGACTAATCGTCGGCAAAACTACTTAATCCTTAATATCTAGTCATACATTATTGCAATTATGAACATGGTCATTTCAATTTTTCTATTATGTTATCAATTATGTATATGTTGTATTAAATATAACTCATGCCTATCTGCATCCCTATTCAAAAGCATTGTCCACCCTTTGATCGTCAACTCCTACCCTGTATCCTTCCATTTTATGCCGCATCGAGAATTCTTCAAGCGAAGCATAAAAAAATGCACAAAAAATGAGACAGATGGAGACATGGGGCAAGAGGAAGAGGGAAGAGGCGGGAGGGAGAAGCAGCGAACCACTGCGTTCCGGCGCGATATATTCTTCCGGTGAGCGCGTCCGCACAGAGCGGCAATATTTATGCTGGTCGGCCACGACCGTGCCGCGCTTTCTCTCGTTTCCTCATTGGAATTGCAAATGCCGGGGGGCGCGGGCGCGCGGGTATTTTGAAAACGAGTGCTTTCCGATAATAGGCCTGTTCGCCTCTACCGCAATGCAATCTTTCCCCGCGTCCGAATTTTCTTTTCGTTTCTTTTTTTCTCTTCGTCGAATGTGCGTGCATCGCGTTTTTACGCACACACTCACGCACGTTTATCGAAATTCGTGCGTGCGGTCTAGCGTGCACTTTTGTCATAGTGAAAGAGGAAAAGAGAGAGAGAGACAGAGAGGTTGTGGGAGTTAGTTTAAAGAAAATAAAGCTTGTTTTTTTACGATGCACGCGTCAAAAAAATATTCGCCCGCGTTATAGAGAGAAACGCGGTCTTTTTGTTGTTTTTCCAGGAACGCGCGTGGGCGGAGCTTCGCAACGCATATAATTGTTTCATTTCGATGCGCGCTTGGGTCCCGGGTTTTGATAGAATTTTTTTTCTTGACCTGCAGAGGCTGGAAAGGGGAGGCGCGGGAACACGATTGTTTCATAAAATTTAAATTAAAATTCGCGGAACTTTATATATTTTATTTAAATACTTCGGGATTGATTCGGAGAGTATCGATAAAACTGAAATCATGAGCGCGTGCGTGTTTTATGAAATTAAATCGTCGGGATTCGCGCGCCGACCTGCGTGAAATTCTCGCGTTTCTTTTAATTGAAAAAACACTCTGTGGCTTCTTTCCGCGGTGCCGCGCGCACATACCGTGAAAGTATAAATAATGGCTGAGCATCGCGAACATGCGAGGCGTATCGCTTTTCAGCAACAATTAAAAAAAATATTCCTTTTCAATATAGACGCAACTTTCGCCCTCCCCGGAAACCCTACAATATCAAAAAACATTAATTTACGCACTCTATATATAGCATGGACGCACGCAGATGCACACGCACATACAACAAAATCGATCGCGTAAAAAATACACGTGCAATTCTGACGTGCGCGAAGCGTAACGAATAATTCGATACTTCGGCGCGAGCGAGGCAAAAAAATTAACAGCCCTAAATATAGCGTCCATTTTCCTCTGCTTATATCATCTTTTGATAGGGGAAACTCAATTGAAAATTAATTTACGCGCTTGGCTTTTCGAGAAAAATGACCAATCGCGACGGCGAATCGAGTTTCTGTTTCTCCTGGCGCGCGAAATTGAATACGTCGGCGCGCGAAATTTCTTCAATAACCCTTACTCTCTCTTTTTCTCTCTGTTCCTTGGCCACGCAAACTCGATAATCCGCATCGGCCTCAACCCGGCCGTTTACTCATCATCGTCGTACACCAGATAATACGCGTGATTGTGGGATAAAAATAGAAAAATCACCGTCTCGCTCTCGCTCTCTTCCTCCAAGTACGGGAAAGCTTCCGTTTTCGGCGCGTCAACGCCTGGTGCCAATTTCACGGTGTCGGCGCGTTCCGCGCAAGAAGAGGACCAAAGCGAGAGTCGCTATCTATTATTCACGCGGCGTCGACGACGTCGTGCAAGTAATTGTGAATATTTTCGCCGCATCTGCGCAGTCGCTCAGCCGCGCCTCCGGCGACCGTGGCGAGCGTCCAATCACCGATCTACCTACTAGGATGAGTGTGTGCCTGATGACGGCTCTTATACCACCACATCGAAGATGTAAAGTGAGCGCGGCTCTCACTGTCGGCTCTCCTCGCGCTCCAGTTCCGCGCTGGGCATCGCTGATTGACGATTTCTCTCCGGCCCTGTTTTTTGCGATCCGAGATGAAAGGGTAATGGGAGCGATGGAGGCATGTGTATGGGGCTTTTTATTTGTAAGACAATCAAGAATGGTTGAAGTGTTGCAGTGTGTGGAATTTGGGGAAGTTGCATTCGCACGTTATGTTTTGTTCTGATAAAATTAATTATTTATAAAGAGGCATATAATTGAAGAACGCTTCTCTAACTTGTTCGCACTAGTAGAATCAGATGCTCTCTAAATTCGAATAAGTGAGTATTCACTTATGTTACTTTTACCGATATATCGTTGTGAGTAGAATAAACTTGTCATTACCAAGTGAAATCAGTCGAGTGAGAAGTAGAATCAACCATTCATGTTTTTCCGTGTATTTGTGAACATTATACAATACTTCTATATAGTACATCTATTACTCTATACAATTCTATGCAGATCTACAGAATTACCCACAAAGCTCGTCGTTCAATGAGCTGTACACGAGCTGTCTCCTCTTCGCGATTTCCTCCGCCGTTACACGCCTGTCATACTTCGCAAAGTGGAGGGCGATGCTCGAGTCGAGCAATCAGGTATACATTGGAGCGCAACGAAAGATGGATTCGTCAATGCACTCGTTAATGGATTGCGTTAATTGTGTGCCGTACGCTCGCGCAGACGTGCGCACATTCGGCGACGTTGTTTGCGCAATTTCGAAGCGCGCGCGTTTCTCGAATTATGCGCCTCGTTCATTACTCGGCCTCATTATCAGACCACCGGCGTTGTTCTATATATAGATATATATGTGTGTATGTGTGTAAATATGTATATAATATTGAATCGTTCTCCGTTCAGTGAATTCAGTGAGTTGTGAGGAACCATTTAGAATGTAGAATTAATATTCGCTCTTTTCGCTAATGAAGTTTGATTCCTTGTTTTGAGTCGTATAATACTGAAGTTTATAATATATTGAATCTTATCAACAATCTTGTGGCCTGTTGTCTTATTTGCATATCATCATTTTAATGTGATGTATAATGGAATAAAAAATTGATTTCAGTCCATCGATTTTAAGCTACATTATTTTTTAAATATAGAAAAATATAATACGTTAATAACTTGATAAAAGAAAGCACCAATTTAATAGTAGATCTTTTTAAATCATATTTACAGACATAAATAGAATTTAGATTAACTATTGTTGAAAGATATAATAAAATATTTCATAATAAAAAAATATTATTAACTTGTATTCTACTATTCTAATCTATATTATTTATTATCTAGTTGTGCTATTAGAATGATGGCTCTCCACGAATAAAAAGACGATTTAAATTATGGGACACGCCAACATTTCAAGTACATTTATTGGTGTTTTACATCAAGGCTACAAAAAAAAAAAAAAACAATTTCATGAAAGGATGTGATAAGGAGAGCCAATAAATGTGCTCGAAACGTTTCCTATACTAAATCCTTCTATTTTTCGATGAAAATCTTAACCCTTTTCCGCAACCAATTTTCTCTTGCGTCTAATAACTCTGAACTAAAAATGAAGTGCAAATTGCAGTATCCTCGTTGTCGCCCCTGCGCGGTGGCACGTCCCTTTAAACGGAAATCAATGCCTTGGTGATTAGCCATCGCTGTATGAACTACGTATACACGAGTCTACCTGCACTTTACGCTTACACCTACATTATTTTCGTGTCGAGTAAGTATCGAAGGTGACTATATGCGCATGTAGTGTTTTGAGAAATCGATCGATCGATCAAACGTCTTAAAGACAGTATATGTATACTCATACTTAACTATAACATCAAGTATTAGGACAGTTACGTATACTATACTATCCACCTTACCTTGAGTGAGCACGGTTACGTTAGCTCAATACTGCGTATGCACTTTTTCCCTACGCACAAGCAAGTTCTATTCGGTCGGCGCGAGTGCGACGTCTCGTTTCCTCTCCTTTCGACGTCGCTGTATGTATACCGTTTTTCCTTTCCTTCCTTTTTTCGTCTCGCTGTTCCGTCTCTTTCTCCCTTTCCGTGTTTTCGTTGTCTCGAGTTTCCCCGAGTGGTCTTGGGGTATCGAGTCCGACAGGACGACAACGACGACGACGGGCAGCGGGGCGCGCGATTTTGTCTTTTTGTTGATCGTTCGCTGCGTCCCGTTCCCTCTCTTTTTCCCTCGCTAGGAGTATTAACGTTAATCTCTTCCTCGGGGGATCGCGAGAAATTCGCCGTTTTAGTTCTTCCTTCTCTTTGGTTCTATTTTCTTTTCTTTTTTTTTCTACCGCAGACGCGCTGACCTAAGTTTGTCCGAAAGACTTATGGGCGATATCTGAAATGGTCCGAACGAAAACTGTTTCTTTTATTAAGAAAAATAATCTTCGGCGCGAAGATAGATATATATCATAAGGATAACAATAGAATACATTGACATAAATCGTTTATACGCACATATTTGAATGAAATTCTATTTTCGAGGCTTTAATTAACAGAAAATATATATTATGTATTTATGACATTTATACAGATAAGATATTCAGTGACAATGATTGATTTATATAATTGACTTTTTAATATTTTCTAGTTTTTTAATGAATGAGAGCCAAGATATGAATTATAAGTATAATGAACAATGGCAGAGGAGTACAATTGCTATATTAAAGCGAGCAAAAGCGAGCTAACCGGCGGTATATATGATACTTCAATATAAAACATCGATTACCTTATTTCACAAAAAAAAAATGATTGGTTGCGGTTACTAAGTGATTGGTAAAATGCTCCATTTGTTGCCGGAATTAGTAAAACATAACAATAAAAATACTGTTAGAAAATTTCTATATAAATGTATAGGTATAGTTTGATTACATTTTGCGTTTCCAAACATACACATTGTATACTTATAGATATGGAAGTTTTCCGACAGTGTAGTTACACTAATCAATAACTTAGTTGTGGTGACTAAGTATTTTATTGGTTGACCTTACTAATGCTGAATAGATGGGATATTTTTAGCAATTATTTGGTAACCGTAATCAAGCATTTTATCCTGTGCTTATTCTTGCTTTGTCAACTATATTTATAAAAAGTCGTATTATATTCACGAGAAGGCCATCGACTTTGCACGTAGCTCTATAAAAAGCCACAGTGTACACCTGCAAACATCGCAGCGCTCCAAAGCAACACCTATAACCTGCGCTCCGCAAGAAGACAACTTCGCCGACACTGATTCCTCGAACTTCCGGCTCGCCGAACATCTCTCCCACTCCAGCCTCCTCCCCAAGTGATAAAACAAGACACCCATGTAGTAATGTGTGTGTATATGTGTACGTTTGCTCCTTCATCAGTTTCTCCCCCTCCGGAGGGGTAAATACCGACCAGTTTTAATTACGGGCTGCGCGCGCGCGTCTCTTCTTGCGCTTGTTATTTACCCAAGCCAGAGTGAGCGAGTTTCTTAACGCGGCGCGAGGGAGAGAGACGCTTAAATAGGGGTCGCGAACTCACGCTCCGCAAGAGAAAGCGGCCGCGCTCTTTCTTTATCTTAGCCGCGCGGTGGTGAGTTTTCTTATAATACGGGGGACGTAGAGAGAGGTGGGACGAGGAGGGGTAGCAGTGTCTTTATTAGTCGTCTAGGTGAGCTGCGCCGCGCGCTTTCTCTTTCCGACGGCCCGGCGTTTATTTCTCTTTGTCTAAGTGCCGGATGAGTGATTGTGAAAGATGCAGGTTCAGCATGCGGAGAATGAGAACGAGATAGGGCTGGAATGAGAGTATTCGTTACTGTCATCTCTTAACGGCCGTGATAATGAATTTTAAAAGAAATGTTACCTTGTATATACATTTGTTCTTTTTTTTCATTCAAAACTGCCTGTGAGAAGATACGCCATTTCAGCGGGATATCTATCTTATAAAACGTATATATCGCCTCGAACGATTAAAAAATGTAAAAAAGAAATTATTGTTAAACAAAGAATGTTTAAGCGTATAAATACTCATGTTGCAGCAAAACAGGATATATCGATGAGGAAAAAAAAGGGACTAAAACATTTTCAAACATATACAATTTCGAGATAAATCAAACTTTTCCCTCAGCTCACGAAGAACTGCTTCGGCGAGCCAAGCGGCTAATATCGATAAATCACACTGGGCACAATTTAAGAGGCTGCGTAAATATTCCATAAATCTCTGGCTATTACATCCTCACCGTTCCCCCGTTTCGTATATATACGCATCAGCGTGGCGACAGTCGACATTTTTCAAAAATCCGCGCGCGCGCGCGCGAAATCTCGCGAGCATTTTTCTTCCGCCCGCGCAATATTTTTTTTCCCCCCGCGGTCCCCACACGTGATTAATCGGCGCTTATTACGACAGTACGTTTCCTATATATACTGCCAGCACGTGTGCCTCCCACTCACGCACTTTTTTTCACCCCCCCGCGGACTATTAGGCACGCGTCGTCCTTCTCTCCGCGCGTTCCAGTTCGCGTATAATTATTACGTCTCGTTTTTCGCACGCTAACCCCTGCACGCGCGCGAGCGGGTTGTACACTTAATTTGCCATATACGGCGCACGACGGGGACCGTATGAAGCGTAAAAGCGGTGTCTTTTTAATTGCGCATAGTCGGCGACATAAATTACGGTCATTATCCGCTAACGGCCGGCTATTAGGAAAGCCGAGACTGACGCTGCGCTGATACAGCCCGCGCGCGGTGCTAGTCCCGTATGAGCAACCTTCTATTCTCTTTTTCTCTCTTTCCCCCCTTCTATTTCCCCTCTCTCATCGCTCTGTTTCTGTCGTCATTTTATCGTTCCGCGCGTTTTCCGTTTTTGTGTTCCGCGTGCGTGACGCTTCGCGGATATAAAGTTGCATTGTGCGCCGGCTCGCTGTATAAATTGTGAGTTTTGTTTCTTCGCCGTTTTTCTCTTTGTTTCCGCGTCTGTTTTTTTTTTTTCGTTTACCTTGCACGCTGAAGAAGATCCGTTGAATAAAGATTGTTTTTCGACCTCGATTGACGGCTGACATGGCGAGAGTTCTTCAATTTAGAAACCAAATTTCCCGTCGGATAAACGAACCGGTGCCACAACGCGAGGTACGTGTGTGCGTGTGTCTCTGTTTTTTTTATACCTCGTTCCCGAATTTAGATGTGGCTTTCCGCAATTCAGCATTGCCATCAGGTTAAATTTGTTTTTGATAAAAGCACTGCTATCGTTATTATTTATGAGACGGGAGTGAATAGAGAAAAGAAATTCAGAAATATGACGCGAAGGCAGCGGGAGTTGATCTTCCGAGTTGCCCGTGGATGGGAGTCGAGTGCCCAAAGAACTGCAGAGTTTTCCCGATCAGACTGTGCAGGAGATATTACTAAATGCTTCTGTAGTCTTTGTATGTTATATGCATTATATACAATATCATATTTAATTGAACGTTTAGGTAAGTACAAAAAATAAATTATTGCGTAATGCATTATTCTGAAAAAAT
This sequence comes from Torymus auratus, assembly GCA_900474315.1. Lineage (NCBI taxonomy): Eukaryota > Metazoa > Arthropoda > Insecta > Hymenoptera > Torymidae > Torymus > Torymus auratus. The sequence goes on along the minus strand of UXGD01000525.1, from coordinate 35,604 downwards.
AAAAGTACCAGCTATATACTAATATTTTACGATATAAAGTTGCAAACTCTTTTTTCAGGATCGAATCATTCTAATTTTGGAAAAATTTATATTGTACAAAGATCATTCTTGAAATTTTTAAATTGTAAAAAATGTATAAAAATTGATTTTTATTCATCTGATTTTCGAAAAAGCAGGGGGACTCGTGTCAAATTAAACTACTATGGAACATGAAACTCAGATCTCCGGGACACCAACCAGTCAAAACCCCCAAAGCAATAACTGTTCCACCTCCTCTCCCACGCCTGACGTTTTTAATTTCGCTTAATCGAACCGACCGATATTACTCCTCCTCTATTTCTCCATCTCTCTCTCGCTCTCTCACACGCACCGGCCCGTCCATCCATCTCAGCGTTCACAACATATTCTCGGGCAAGCCCCCCCATGCTCTACACCCTCCTCCCTTATCCGCGTGTACGCACCCTCCGGGGTACAAATACCCCGAGATGTCCGTCGACCTGTCACTTAGCACTCCGTGAAAATAATATTTCGCTATCGGTCTAAAGAGGGTGACAAGCGCGCACGCCTCGGCCGAGGGAAATGGGCGATCTTACGAAACCTTCTCTCCGCGCTTCTTTTTATCAGAAAGAGATAGAAAGAGAGAGAGAGAGAGAGAGTTTCGGATGTGTATTTTGCCGCATACTTCGCGCGCGCGCTCCCTGAGCCTCGGCGTCAGCCTGAATAATACATGTCCGCTGCAGGCTCCCCCGCTGAATTTTCTTTCGTGGCGTTTTTCCTCCTTCGGTCCGGCTGGCTATATTCTTCTGCGAGCGCGTTCTCGCTTGACTCTGCGCGCTTGTGTTGTTTCCGCGTGCGCACACACCATTCGGACAGTGCCACAGTGGCGATGATGCTTTTGTGTGAGAGTGGCGCGGATATGCGCGTGTGCATATGATGTGTATACATGCAAAGGTCGAGTTGGGAAGAGCGTGACTGTTGCTCTCGGCTGCTGTCGGAAAGAAATTTGACAAGAGCTGGTGAAATATGCAGGGGCGCGCATTGATGTTTTCTTCCTGTTGTATCTTCCGGTGTGGTAAGGATGAAGATACGAGACAAAAATAACACAAATTTCCTTCTGATATATTGAATAAATAAAACGTGGTAATGTAACTTTGCAGTTTATTACTGCAGTTAGCAATTTTCAAAAAATATTTTTGTTTCATTGATGGTTCTTTTTTATAAACATTGCACATATTTTTTTTAATCTAAATTAAATTGAATATACTCCTGGTAGAAATTAGATCAACGGAATTCTATATAAAAAGAAAGTAAAAAAAACTACGAAAGGCAATAAGAGAAGCTGCGGAAATTAAAATAGGTTTCATATAAATTTTTTATTATGCTTTCATACATATCACTACTTTTATATTAGGTATGTTGTTATTGTTTTTTATGACTTTCAATAGTTTATCACTGTTTTTGGTTGTCACCAGGTGATGACGTTTTGCAATAGTAAAAAGTTAAGTTGTGTTACAAACATGTCAAAATTCTGCTTTGCAAAGCTCATTATTCTTGTGTTTATTATTGACAATGAAAATTTAAGAGTATAATCATCACGACCCTGGTAGATCAAGATACAACAAGATATCTTAAATAAAAATTACTCTATTACTTGGAAATCTCGTAGAAAGTTGTAGAGTTATTGTATATCAACTAGATGAGTTGGTTGGACAGAAGAATTTATTCATAATTTCCGAATAGACGGCGGTTTGTTATAATTTTTTATCATTTTCCCTTGAACATTTTTCTCAGGGACGACTTTGTGTAATCTTCGGCAATAGAGGGTTTTAGGACTATAACCTCATATGCATCACGAATTATTGAAATAATAAAAATTAATATACAGCATTATTTCAACTTATCTACAGCCTTAATTAGCGCACGTTTAAGATATATTATAATCACCTAATCATTTCACAGCAGTCCGAGTAGTTTTTCTCTCCCTCGGGCGGGAACGCACACAGAAAGCCATGTTTCTGATAATCGTGGAAATTTTTCATCGACAAGTATAATCCTCACGAAAGTCTCTTAATAAAAGCTCCGTCACGAAACCCCGTAATACCACGGCCTCGATTTATTGTTCCAGGTGCTGGGACACAGCCCGCTGTCTCCCTCCTTTGCTCTTTCGCAATCCAGCGGCGGTCTTATATAGTGACGTGCAGCGCGTGCGCACACACTGATGACACAGCGTTAGCCAACCAGCCGCCGCGGACCAGCGGGAAATCCATCTTGCGACCGCCGGTAAGTTAAGTCGCTTTCGTTTTCATTAGACCGAGTGGCGCAATTCTTCACGGCCCTATATATATATGCGTCTGGTCTCCGCTTTACGACAGATTCGAAAGGTCATTATCCCCGTCGATATATTAGCGTTAATAAAGAGCGGCGAGCGCGGGAATTAGTCCGGGTGGCAAATTTTTCGCATTGTAGACGCAGACGCACAGAATGAGAGAGGGAGAGAGAGAGAGAGAAAGTTGAAAAATCACTGAAGTTGGACGCGGCCGCGACCGCGCGGCATTCCGATGAGAAACGACTCTTTATCCCCCTTCGCGCTCGGTAAAGCCCCGTAACAGGGTTAGCCGCGCTATGAATAAATTTGGCGGGCCACGACGGCGGCGGCGGCAGCGGCGACGATGAAATTACGCGCGGCCGCGCTGCCGACGACGAGTAATGTATGTTACGCGCGCGTGCGCGCGCTATGATTTGCCCCGCGAAAATTCATTGTTCGCCGGGTTATTTTTCTTTCGACGCGCGGGCTGATCTTTCGCTCCGACTGCCCGGCGCGGGAATTGGCTTTTTTCTCAATTTGCGCGCTTTTTCGTTGCTTTCCCCGTACAGCGTATATATGTAGCGGTTTTTGCGGTTGGTTATGACGATTTGTATTGCTGTAATTCAGTTTGCATTGTAATTACGCTTTTTCTCGTCCCACCCCGAGGTTTATTATTTTAGGTGGGAGTCGAGTCTGTTTCGTGGAAATTAATGTGCTACGTCTTTTTGTAAAAATAAAAATGCAAAATTGACTAAAATAAAATCTAAATATTGTTGTAAGAACTTTATGCGAAGTCGCTTGTCGATTAAACTTTTAACGCAACTTTTAACTTTTATATAGGAGCATGAACATCAAGAACAGTAATTCTCAAACACATTTTTGGTGGGAAATTCATTGAAAGAATGTAATTCTTTTCGTGGTCGAGGACATTAGGAGAGAACCTATGCGCGAAAGGAAATTTTTGTCCCCAATATCTTACAAAGCACGTGCACGCGACTCCGTAAAACCGAAGGTTGTTCGCTGCATATATGCGGGCCAGGTAGAAAGGGCAACACAACGGCGGGATATCGTTAAGCAGGCGCGTCGCTGCGGTCGCGCTCGGTAATTTGCAATCCGACGTCGCTGGTTCTGCGGCCCTTTTCCCCTCGCCGCGTACCCACCTCCTCCTCCCTATAACCACGTCCGGCAGCGACAAAGCGCGGCCAACTTTCGCCGGCGCTCGGCTGGCATTTGTATGCGGTGCGCGTAACCCATCGTTCGTTCGAAGATGTTCCTTCTGCGGCACGCGTACGTGCGGCTCTGTACGTATACGTGCATTGTCGCGCCGCTATATAGCTCTCGCGGAGAGATAGAGAAAGAGAGAGAGAGAGGGAGGGAGGAAGGGAGAGAGAGAGAGAGACGCGTATGGTACATGTGTCATCTCGGCGGAAACTGATTTGGACGGCGCCTAGTCTGTAATTGATTTAATTACCATTCATACGTCGGCGTGACGTTATTATACCCCTTCCCTCCATCTGCGCCCACATATGCCTCCTGGCACGAACCGCGAGCGTGCGAGGATCGCGGCGTGTATGCATTGCTGAGTGAGTAGGACAGAGAGAGGGAATATGAGAAAGGACAAGAGAGAGAGGGAGAGAGAGAGAAAGTAAGAGAACGAGAGAGAGAGGGAGAAACCGAGAGGTAGACGTCGCCGGAGTGTCGTCAGACTTGATGATGGCAAGGTAAATGTTTTTTTGGAAATGGAAAATATTGCTCTTCGTAAATTTATAAAAGATTTCTGACATTCAACAAATTATTATTTCCTCAATATGATCTATTATGGGAAAAATCCGATTGTAGTGTGCGGAAAGTAATCATTTACCAATTAATTCGCTTTCAATGCCAAAATTTGACTCTTTTTTCGTGAAAGTGAAAAAATTCTAAATTACCACTTCAAAACCGAGTTTGGTTTGTTTATATTATACTATACCACTATACGTATCAAGGTGCTTCATAATTTTTTTATATTCACAAGGTATCTGCCAGAAATTTGACAGTGGACGTTTTGTTATAGAAATAATTCATCTGTATAGTGCAAAACAAAATCTTAAGTCCTTTTCTGCTTAAGATCATTTCTTTTATTTAAATAAAATTCAGGGAGTTCCGCTCCACGAACTCCTTCATCTTATCGCCCCCCCCCCCCCTCGCCTTTCTCGCCCTCTTCGCCACTGGATCACTCCCACTCCGACTTCTTCTTCGCCTTTGTACCAGCTGTTATCCAGTTTACTTTTTAGTTAATAATTACAGAAATAAAAAATTTTAATTCTAAACAAACTAGTCGTGTTTTACTTTTGGTTGTGATACCTACCACCTATTTAATCCAAAAAGTAATCTATAAATTGTTTGCATACTCGGTTGCATATCCGTGTCATTCTTTAACGATACGAAACTGTGGAGTAGGACCGTTAGTCAAATCTTTGCCTTCTACATAGAAACTGAAGGTTTGCGGCACACCATCCATTGACTGAATATATTTTAGATATTTGTGTCTTATTTTGTTTTTAGATTTTAACATAAAAAGTATACTGAAGTACCTTACTTAACACTCTGTACTAATAACATCAAATAAAAAGGTTTTTATTATGTTCTGAATCCTCGCCACAAAACCTGAACGAAATAGCATAATAATTTAATTTTCGTATATATAGAAAGTATAATCCCCAAACCTTATAAAAAAACGAAAAAACTTTTTGGAATACTATATTAAAATATGATTTTTATTATTACATTTTTTTTTGTTTTTTCTGATTGGGAAAACGAAAATCAATTTAATATTGTTATTCAACAGTCGTTATTTAATCAATTGTTATTTACTCTCATTCGTTTGGCCGAGAGGTTTAGATATTTTTGTGTTTTTAATTTATTAGTGTTCTGATATGTTTTATAAACGTTACTCATAGCCTAGAATATAAAAATAAACATGGTTTTTTTACTTTATTCAAATCATAATAAAAGGCAAGGCAATCATATTTCATTGATTACTCGTCGCTATTATTTGTGAACCAAAATAATGTTTTTATTTCTAGTCAATAATATTCATTATTTATATATAATGTTGTTTTAGGCGAGTATAATATAACTATTGCAACCTTTGAATGTGTAGTTTAATTTTCTATTTATAAAGTACGCTCACATTTAAATCGTTCTGATAGTGTAACCGCCTCACTGCATCTGTATATATTTCTGCACGTATATTTATTGTAATGAATGTTCTGATGAATCATTTCAGGTTTATTCTAGATGACTATTTTAGTTTGATAAAGTACAAATGAATAACTTATTTATAATGCAGAGGAAAGTATATCTGTAATATATTAAAAAGAATTTATCGGGATTTAATAATCGCACAACTAGATTACGCCCTTATTCAATTTCCATTGTTATACGAGCAATTAACTAACTCTTAGCGCAGTGGTATAAGCGCAAACGAATCAGCGCGTTTTGCTAACGTCCACTGCAGCGAAATTCATTAACTGCGCGCAGGCAGCTCATCCGAAAATAATTTACGCGCAATGAAGCATGGGATAATTAACGAATAAGCTGTCAGTAAATCCGAAAGAGACAGCGCCGTTCAAAAGCTTCGCCTTCATAACCCAACAAGACCGTGTGAATAGTTTTCGAAAAAAAGAGGAAAAAATCTAAAATCCGACCTTAATTGCACCATCGCTGTAACATTATCGAGCGCGACAAGGGCATATTCCACGTATAAAATCCAGTTTGCCGGGCGAAATTCACTTTTCCCCGAAATTGAATTACGCCCGGCGCTAGAAGACGCTGCTGCTGCTGCTTGGAGTCTGTAAACGCGCGAAACCCACCGCGCCTCCGCAAATTATTAATTAAACTCGGTTACGCGTTTTTACACTCGCAACTTTCCCGCAGGAAATTTACAAACTTGACGAGCGCAAACGCGAACAACTTTGCCCTATCCCTCCCACCCACCACCCCCACCGAACCCATAAGACTCTTCACATAACTAATTTACGCACGACGCGCGCGAGCTTGCAAGGGAATTCGCGATGCGGCCAATTTCCTCCTCGACGTTTGTGGTGCCTCTATTTCTTGTACCGCGCGACTATACCGGTGTCAGTGCGCGCTTGCGCGCTAGGATCATCCGCGAATATCTTCGCCGGCGTGGCAGAGCTGCAACTTTTTTTTGTCTCGAAAAAGGAGGAAGAAAGCGCGAGCTTCCGCATGCATTGCCCTTTGTTGTCTTTCACTCCGTGCATTTGGAAAAGTTGCCGAGTTTTGCCGGGGCTGCGAACTTTGGCAGAATGCTTCGCGAACGAGGTTTCCCCGCCAAGAAATTCCTTTGCTCGCGCACGCGCAGCATTTATAGTTGGCTGCTAAAGGCGTACACTGCGCGTCGCGTTTCTTGCTTGTTTCCTTCGCTGAACACGCCTTTTGTTTTATTTGCAGTTAATTATCAATGGCGAAGTGTTAATTTCAAGCTAGCCTCTTTGCTGCGCGAGTTTGACGCGTTCGTCGACGTTCAAAAGATTTAATAAGCTTTTCAGAGTTTCTCAGGGCATAATTTTTATCTTATAGGGAGATTCTGCTGCACATCGAATTGATCAAGAATATAGGATGAAATTGAAATATATTATTAATGTCGACTTAATGAATAAATATTTGTAGGATTTTAGAAAGGCTATATCAAAATACTAATATAATATCTCATTGTTATTTGAAGTTTTATTTTAGTAATTACAATAAATGTTCAACAGGTGTATGTGGCGAATAAATCAAAAGATACGAAATTTCGAAGTTGAAAAAAAAGTTTATTTGGTGCATTTGCTAAGATGAGTAAATAAAGGATTCTATTTCTTTGAAAAATATCTTACCTATAGTGTAGAAACGAGTAATAGAATTTCTTGATAAAAGTATATATACTTTGCGCTCGAAATTAATTAACATGAACTAAATCATGAAATGTGGTATCCAATTAAATTTTATTTACACATGAGAAATTATTATTTCTGTTTGCATTAAAAGAAGTTTTAATAAAATTGATGTTTTCAAAACTGAAACGCAGAACTATTTGCAGAATATAACATGTACGGTAATAACATCAATTTGCAATTTCATCTATTAAACAAACCCAATCAATGTAAAAAGATATACACCAACGCTCGTGAGCTTGATATTTCGTCACTTTGCCAAATCACATTTATTAATAATAGTGCACAGTATTCGATCGCGTTCACAAATATAAAGTATTAAAATCAATTGCGTTGTTTGTCTCTTTTGTTTTGCACTCCTCCCCCCCTTTTTTTTTACTCGTTGCTGTTCTATACCCCTCAAGTATGAAAAAGCGCGCATGGCTTTCAATTTCGGCCATGGCAGAATAAGCTTTTACGTGCGCGAGTTGCGAAAACAACAAGTGTTTTTATATGTATACCTATTGATTTTGTCGACCACTACCACTACCGCCGGTCACGCCGCGGACGAATAGTTACATCGAGCGACTCTTTCGCGTCTAAATTTATATACGAACACGAAAAACATTTTCCATTTTCAGCGGTTTTCCACTGACCACGCGACCAAAATCATCCCCATTGCACGAGTATACGCGAGAAAATTAATCGACGCGAAAGTGTGGATTCTACCTCATAACATTTATGCATGAGTGCTTTTAAATACGTTGTGACTACGGATGGACGAGCCGTCGGCATCCGCTTCCATTTTCAAACATTTGCCAATGTGAATATATTAATTTAAGAAGCAATGAAATAGATTTAACTCTATAATAAATAAACAAATTATTTCGTTCACAACTGTACCAAGAATCGACTAATACACCATCCATGTACTCGTAAACGAATTAAAGAGTTTGAGAAGACATAGGCGGGAAAGGTGTCGGTAGAAAGTGCTTTACAAACAATATTCGGACGCAGAGAGCTAGAACGTATACACACGCATCACACATACAGAGGCACGGCAAATAGTTGCGGAGTGTCTCGCCACCCTCCTTTCATACTGCTTTCACATCCGTATATATCAACCTTGTGTGTCTACGCAGACACCTACATATACGCGCTGGACGGTCTTGTTGGATTAGCTGAAACATGCGAAGCGAGCAAGCAAGGGGCAGAGAGCAAGAGTGGCCAAACGGCGTAGATCACGTTGGTTGTCCTCGAAAATGTCGCGGGCGAACTTGCCTGCACGAGAGAAGATGCATTTCTGTGAGGGATTTTGATTGCCGCGCGTGAGACTTTCAACCACGCGATAACACGCCAGTCCACTCTTTTTCATTAGCGAGGTGTAGAGAATTATATATGGTATCTAGATTTCACCGAGAGGATGGAGTATAGAGGATTGATTGGCGAGGTTTAAGGTTTCAGAGCGATTTTAATTGACGGTTGCTTGCCTCTGCGATATTTGATCATCGTGTGTTGTTTTTGCGCTGCGTATATTGGAATTTCGTATAATATTGTTAAAAATGATTGCATGGGTGTTATAAGGTTTCTTGATAATTTTCGGAAAAAATGAAATTGAAAATGAAAAGGATTGTTTTTCAGTTATTTTCGACTGTACGATAAGTTTCAATTTATTTAACTTATCAATTCATTTCAGTATAAACAACAATTTGCTGTATTTGATTTCCATTGTTATACTGAGAGCGAAGGCACCATTGTATTCTAATATTCTGTTACATATTACATTGCAAATAATTCTATTCAATACCATGTCAATGCAATGATGATAATATTGAAACGTTATTGAAACAATAATATCAGTGATGTAATGGCATGTGGAGAGGAGCCAATCTCGTCTACATGTTATTTCGGCAAAAGTATAGCATCAGTTAATCAAAATTACCTGCAGTACAAACAGTAAATTCAAAAACCTGTGAAAATCAAGCAAAATCAACGTTTCCGAAAGATAAATAAATATAGCAAGGATGGTATTTATATTTTCGAAAAAATCGAGTGCGAATTTGGCCTCCGAGATCTTCGTCTTTTTAAAATACATAAAACATTCTGATCCCACAGAAAAACTATCGGTTTTCTCGCGAGTTACCTCCGGCAGATCTGAATTCAGCAGCGCGTTGTATCGTTCAGCCAATCTTTTTTTCGCGTACTTCATTTTATCCAGACGAATAAAGAGTCAAGAACGGTAACCATTCCAAATTGCATGAATCCCTCCCTCGCTCTCGTTCTAGACTCTTCATACTTCCACTTCATCTTCAGGAGGAAAAAGCTGCCGAGCTTATTACGGATGATTCGACGGTTTCCACGCGCGAGCGCGTCTAGGCGCCGTCGCACCGGCTGTTTTAATTGAAGTTATTTATCAAGGGGCGTTTCTCGGGAATTCCCTGTACGTGCAGGGACGCCACGAAGGGAAGGGAGGAATTGTTGAAAAATTCATCGGGCGCACATACATCGAGAACGAGTCTGGAGAGGAAGTTTGAAGTTTTCGAGACCGTCGGAGAGGGGCTTCAAGGTGGTCTCTTTTTTCGGTGCTGGCTGGCTGTTTTAATTGTTTTTGAAGAGCGTACCGAATTCAAGTGGCTGGTCTGGTCCGAGGGCAAAGATGGACGAGGCTTGAGGGAATTTCAAAGTCGGGTTTATCGATCGGCCCCCTATAGTATAAAGTTCCTGGGCAAAAAAATTGCTGATTTTTCTATTTTTAAAAAGAGTCTGAAAAAACTTTGAATTATAACTCAATTCGAACCTCAAGTACGCTCGCCATGATTTTTCATTTTATCAAATTAAATAAGGCATGTACGTTTGGACGTTTGACGAATCTATGCGAAATGCATTTAGATACGGTATTAACTATGTATAGAACGCGAATATAGTGTTAGATGAAAGCTCCTCCGCTGATCATCAGGCATTCCTCTTTTCCACTCCATTCTGTCATTCCCCCGGCGCATCCAACTCCTACACGTCCGCTATTATGAATTCGTAAAGCGCAATTAAGTGGGCCGAAGAGCAGTCCGCATAGCCGCACGTCCCTCTCTCGGCAGCCAGTGGGGCGCATGTCACGTCTAATTCCGAGCATAATGCGAACGAAGGCAATCGCGAAGCGAACACGGGCGCCAGCTTGCCTGCGGCGCGCGCGGGGCTCTCCGATGACGGTTCGCGCACACCGGACCGGCGCGCATCTGGCATTCCGCTGACAAGATTTGTACAGAGTCAAATGGAAATGGAGAATCTCCTCGTGTCTCATTCCGTCGTACATGCGCGTGCGGGTGAGAGCTCGGCGTAGGCGGCGGAGAGGCTGTGTTTGTCTCGCTCGTACTCGAGAGATCGATCTGCCGGGGGATGGCCCTTAACTCGTGACCGCTCTGAATTTACGTCTTGGTTTGGAAACGATGTCGGCTCTTTGGCACACACGCGCACGCGAAATGCGCCGGTTCGTTGATTCAACGAGATTGGTTCGGGGCTGCAGATCGGGTATGATGAGAGTGCTTTAGATTGACTATACTTATTTGTATATATATAGGAAGAGGATGCTTCGGTAAAAGTTCACGGTAAATGAAGAATAACAGATTTTCTGATGTGCTTCCTAGAGTTAATATCGAGGTTAATAAAGTGTTGTGAAATACATATGTCCTGCGCAAAATTACCCCGAAAGATAAGGTTACACTCATTTCTGGGAATGCGTATATAATAACGCGTTCGGAAGAAAAAAAAGCATTGAAATATCATTTTAAATATGAATCTGTATAAAATTATTTACTTTTAATTTAACTGAAATATCGGCGAATTATCAATTTATATACGGTTGCGGCGAAAGGTTTAATTCCATGTAAGTGAATATTTATATGAACCGTATTTAATATATATTTATATTAGAATGGAAATGTAATTTAATATTCGAATACTCCCGGAAACTCATTTTAACGTTATAAGGATGCATTATGTGAATTTAAAATATATTTAAATAATACACAGTTTTCAAACGGATCGATGTCTGCTGTGTTTCGTCGTAATCGAAAATTATTTACCTCGTACAAAACATATATTATTGTTTTGTTCAAGTATTTGTCAAGACACTGTTGTCTTCAACGCAAAAATGTCAATTATAATAAATTTTGTAAGTTCGTTACCAATTTCGACGTAGAGATTTTTGCAGTACCTTATATACTTCTTAAAAATGAATAAGTGAAAAGTCGCTCACCCGTGTAAGCAAGTGAAAAAATTGCCTAATTCTCTAGAGAACATTTACTTCTTATGCAGAAAAAAAAATTATTCCACTGCTTCAATAGGTGTATATTCACTTAAGTATCAGTAGATTTTTTTGCTTATTCGTATATGAACGGCTTTTTACTTCTTCAATTTTTAAAGAGTAGGTGCATGGCCTATTTTATCACCTATATATTACACGATAGCAAGCAATGTCAAACATTATCCGCATAATTAGGAACGCTACAGCTTTCTTCTCTTTGCCGAATGCAAAACTTGTATAACACAAATGAAATACGATATTCCATTCATCTGCCACGGAAAGTCAACGTCGAAAGTACATTCACAAGAGCTTAACGTCATGTGCGTATTACGCGTACACATGCGTATGAGCTCTTTCAGTTGCAAAACAGGGTGACTGACTGACGTAGGTGAATGCACGCTTACTAACAAGAATTTACATCATTGCGTTTATTATCAGCTCGTCTATATAGTTGATCAGAAGCTAAAACTACTACGTGCTGTTTCTGCATCAAGAATTCGGAAGAAAAGTCGCGGGTAAGGTAGAAAAGCTAATAAATGGAAAATGAAGTTGGTCCGGTGACAAAAAGAATGGAATCGGTAACCTGAGTGATCAATATTAATGATTGATCGTAGCGAACTTTTTCTGTCCAGATAACTTCAGTTAAACATTTCTTTTCTCATTTCATTATTATTGCATTTAGATGGGTCCCATCACCTCAGTTTTGTCAATTTCAATAGATGAGACAAACATGAAAGTTTATGAATCCTGGTATAAATTAATTATAGTTATTTAAAAATCAGTCATATTCATGTTTTATTTGGAGTGAATAATACATACATACGTTACATAAACAGAAGTTTAATTTAATGAGTTGACAGCTAATTTTTGTTTTGAATTTTAGTTTATTTACACCTAAGTTAAAATCATAATCAGTGAAGCTGGTTAATTTTCTACCAGGGTTATATGCCTATATATCCCGTATAGTAATACACCTGGTTCAATGTTTAAATTATATTGACATCAGAAATCCACGAGTAATTTAAACGAATATTTCAATAAGTAATTAATTTCTTTATCTATAGACTTTTCGTTTTCTCATTATCATCCACATTTTCATTTATACATCATTATTCGAAATTGAGCCAAGTAAAAGTCTCCAGCATTAATCATATTAATGCAAACAAGCATTAGCGAAGTGCTCGTTCGCAATATCGACGTGGAAAAAAAATGTCGACTCGCAAAAAAAAAGAAACTCGGTGTTAAACGGGCCAGTAATTTCATTACGGCGAGATAGCAATAATTAAAAAGGCCGCCAAAGAAAAGGGACTCTGGTCTGCGTGCTAGCGCAGACTAGGAAAAAATTCGAAGAACAAAAGAACTGGAGTGCGCGCGCACCGCAGAGACAGAGAAAGAGAGCGAGGCAAAGAGAGAAAGAGACAAAACGCAAAAGAAAGAGAGGAAGAGAGATAGTGCTTTTGCGGCATGACGCAGCGGCACTATATAGTGTTGCACGCGCTCGTCCGCGAAAGAATACGCGAGTAGAGAGAGAGCTGCCACGAATAAGAGCATCAACAATTCCGCGCGCCGCGCAGCTTATTCGTAACTCGTTTGCACGCCGGCGCTCGTACCCGCAGCTTTTAGTGGACGCTAAAGCTAAGCAGGTTATAAAACGACGCCCGTCGTAGTCGTCGGCAGCGCGCGTGCAAAGAAAGCCGGAAATTAGGTCGGTTCTTTTTAGCATTCTCGCCGAGGCTGCGTCTGCGTTCGCCAACATACGCGCGTGCATTATATATATGTGTGTTTTTATTGGGAGTGCGGAGTGGAACGAATGTACGGGGCTCATTAGAGGGAAAGGGAATTGGGAAGAATGCTGACGACTTTTGGCATTGCGTTTGATGACTTGCGTAGAGCATTTTTCAACGATCTCCGAGAGTAGTGCGTAATTTTCAATTTAATATAATATAGTTAGCTAAGAGAGAGTATACGAAGGATTTAGAGTTCGCTTCGAAATTGTTATAGAAGGAAATCATAATTAATTGTAGTAGTCAATGTTAATGAATATGCTTACACTATTTGGTACAGTAAGACAATCTAATAAAACAGTTGTGACAAGTCATTAAATTTGTGTGTTATGTTAACAAATGATCAGTTAGAGTAGTTATTTTGTGGTTGTTTGTATAACTGATAATGCGGACATTTTCGCATTGAAATAGTCACTGTAACCAATCACATCTTCTTCGAAAGGATACTGACTACAAAACCGATTAGAAAAGGTATATCAGCTCATGAATAGTTTCATTTCATTCGAATTTAAGCATTCAATTCATCATTTGTTTTTATTCTGAGAGGTATTTTTTCAAAGAGAATACACAATGGTTCATTTTTGAGGGGGATTTCGAGTTGGACCTTCTTTTACTAAGCTGACGATTACAGTATTGTTACCACTGTCGGGATACTTTTTTAAAAGTATTTTCGAAATAGCTTTTAAGGTAAATATCAAATGTATAAAATAGCCATCAAATATTATGCAGATTATATCGATGTAGGATATAACATGGCATGGGTCGCCGTCAAAGGCTAGCGCGCATATTTATTTGCGTAGTCGTGTTACATTGCTGAATGTTCCAACGTTCAATTTTCAATTTCTCCTGCATAATATAACAAAAGAAGGCCAAATTACAAATACAGCGTTTAAATAAAAAAGTACAATTGATTTACATTATACAATATAAAAATAGTTTTAGCTATCGATTTTTAACATTAGGCTGATATCGAATTCAAGCCTCACGAGTTTACCTGGATTTCTGTTTTGCGTATATATTTTACATAAAAGTTAAGGCTTATCGCAGGTAATCCCTCGTCGCGCGGACACAAAGTACCGTTATCGCAATATAACGTTAAATGTTAATGCACAGCGACGCGCCAGCGAAAAATGCGAAAAGCTTTTTCGCCCGGTATATACGCACATCCGACGCGCACATGCTTTCTATTTATCTTTGCCGTGCGTGTTCCCTTGTTTCCACCCCCGCTGCGCGCGCTCGTGTGATTCAGTTATACGAATTTTCATTCGTACATGCTTTACGTGCTTTTGTTTCGGCCTTCGTGGAATTAAATTCCTGTCATTCTCGCGCGTGCGCGCGATAAGCCTTTTGAATTCTTTTTGCTCTTTGCGTTAAGAATCTTTGCAGCGCGCGCTAGTCGCGCATTGGTACAATATTTTTCACCAGTGGAATATTTTTGCAGCCGAGCATTTTTTTAATAGAATTATTCCAGATGCATAAAAATGATCTTCCGATAAAAATTTCATTGATTTATACGTAATCTACTTATACTTTTATATCCACAAGTTAGGCAATATGAGATTATAAATTTTACGATTTTACGATGTTTTTTTAGATTTTTTATTTTATTTGTTTTTTTAATTATATTCGTTTCAGCGAACCTTTTTTTTTTTTACAAAAATGTATACCTTTTCTATTTCATTGTCTATTTGATCAAAAAATTTACGAATTTTTCCAACTCGAGCCCAATATCAATCCCCCGTGCGCGCGCGGAACTCCCGCCCATGTCATATTTTCGAACACGCTGCGCTACTATTCGCACTCTCGTAGCCTCTCACAAAAAAAAGAACGTCCCGTCCGCCAAGTCCGGGAAAAGCCGCTGATCAGGCGCGATTCTTCTCGCTGTACCCTACTCCCCGATAATCCAGAATCGCACAATGGTCCCCTCTATGCGCGTGTGCGAACAGAGAGAAGGCACGAGCGGAATGAATGACGGCGGCGTCGCGGAGTCGGCGCATCGACACGTGAGCGCGCGATCCCCTATCAGCATTATAGATGTGTGATGTGTACGTGTATCCGTGCGGGTGTATGTCAGGCCGATCGGACTGTCAGGTGGTCTCGCGGCCGGCGTCACACGGACCGCTGGGCGTCCGTCAATCTGTCCGTGCGCCGCAGCTAGCAGCCGTCTCTATGCCCTTCTCCTACTCCTCCTTCTCCTCCTCCTCGACTGCTTGCTCGTTTGTGCTTACGCGAGAGTTTGCGGATTCCGCCTCGGCGAGACCGCAGCCCTTGGTGTCGTACATAGGAGGTAGCTCGCCGGTAGTTTGGCAGAAGAGGAGGAAGCGACGGGCGGGGGGTGGTGGGACGGAGTGTAAAGTAGCAGCGAGAGTCGCGCAGTTATCCGGAGAGTTTGCGGCCGGGCGAACGGTTTAAGTCGCGGCGGCAGCGAGCTCGGTTGACCTGTACTACTTGTTTCTGAGAGTGAGAGAGAGGGGGAGGGTGAGAAGGAAGGATACAACTGCTGTTGTCGTGCGCTGCTTCCCTCTTCTATATAGACGGTCCTCGTTCGCGGGGAAAGAAATCGTGCTTGCGAGTTTTACGAGAAAGTTCTGGGAGAATCTCTCTATATGTTTTGAACGTAAAATGTTTACGTTCGTTCGTTGGAAATGTATATATCGATGTAAGAAGAGATTAAACTTTTCTTGCTTCATAAAGTATAATTAGGGTGAGAGGAAATAAAGTTACGTGAAACTTGAATAATATTGATTCTTTTTTAAGTTAAATATGGGAATATTAAATTCTGATTGAATATCCCAATGACTGTCAACGCGATACTTTTGAATAAATTGTGCTTTAATCTAAGCTATATGCAAAAATTGGCTATTGCAGGTTTATAATATATGCATTAAAAATCATTTTTATATGTCTAGTTCCTTAGGAATTGATTATACGTGAAAATGTGAAAAAGGAAATAGTTTTGTTTCTAATATTAACTACAACTTATGGATTTAACAGTTTTGTGATCTTACATTTTTGCGATACAATATGAAATCTTCTAGTGTTCTTTTCATTCAGGTACCGCTGTCTAGGACAAAGAAACTGAATCTTTTGTCCGTTGGCTGCAGTACCATCTGGTGACTTGTACAGACATACACATTCCTCAATGCTAAAAACCCATGCAAATCACTTTACCCTGTGCTGAAAGTTGACTATAATATACCCGTTTAAATATATATACGTTTAAATATTTTGGACGTCCCAAAGAGTTTATACACGAAAAATGAAGGATTACAACTATTTCAGTTTTTTATATGCATTTTCAAATATTTATAACTTACCTGGACCAAAATTATTCGAAATATGCACGTAATTAGGTCGAAACCTTCGGATTTCGGAGGAATTTCACAAATTTTTTCCCCTCGCTTTTATCAATAATCAATAGCTCGAACGAATGAAGAGGGTCATTTTCGAATTAACGTTATTGCACAAGAACATTAGGGCAGCTGGTCAAGAGCGCGGCTATCCAAGCGGTTCGGAAATATACACGAAAGTCGGACGCGCGCGCGGCTTTGAAACCAATTCGAATTCGGGATTGGAGTCCTTCGGAGCCCGACGATGGGCACTTGACTGGCAAGGATCGGAAGAGAGCAAGCGAGAGAGAGAGAGAGAGAGAGAGAGAGAGAGAGAGAGAGAGAGAGAGAGAGAGAGAGAGAGAGAGAGAAGTTAGAGCTGGTCGAGCGTGATGTCCAGACCGCATCGCGCGTAACTCGTGCGACTTTGCGAACGCGTCGGTCAACTTCTACCTCGAATTACTTCTTTTTAGAGTTGCTATAAGCACCTTTTCCTAAAGTGAGTTATTTTTAAAGACCTTCATTACTGCAATTGGATACTTATTTGGTATTATTACTTTACGACTGTTTGAAGTTTACGATAAGAGTTTTAAAAGTCTTGAAACGATCGTAACTTACTATAATTAATATTACATTGAAAAAGATAATATAGTTATAGCACCGTAGATTTTACACCAATTCTCTCTATATAGCCGAAAATCTTTGATAAGTTTCATTCTCATTTTTCTATGCATTCAGTCTCTGACCACACAGTTAAACAATAAAAATTTCCAAAATTCATCGACCGATCCCCAGTTTTTACGTGCGAACCGTGTTTATCGGTGCCTACGGGTTTATTTAATTCCGCGCCTCCTCCTTCCAAGCTTGATATAGCGCCAGCACCGCCGCCGCCCATCTTTTGCATGCTCGGCAAGTCTCGGCCGCTCGTCCCGCGTCCGCCGCCGCATGCGGATTCAGCTCCCGCGCGTAGGAGAGGAGCGAGAGCTGGCAGCAGTTGCCGCCGTGGGTAGCAAACAATCTGGCATATCAATATTGAAGCAGCATTACCAAGATGCGATCTGCATCCCCGAGTTCCCTCACGCTCTCGACTTTTTCCCCGTTATGTGATTTTCTTCCGTATTCTCTTTGTGGACTGCTCGCTCGTTCTCTCTCTTACTTTAGATGCTATATTTTTCTTTGATTACGCACCCCCACCGTCGCCGCCGCGCGTATATGCTAAGAGAGGCACTTCTTTAGAGTACGTATATACCCCGCTTGTTATTATTCAGATATTCGTCGGGCTAAATGAGTAGTAGAGAGGAGAGAGAGTATATTTTTTACCCCGTCCTGGGTTCGTCTCGAGGCTCCGAGACGGGGTAGAGAGACCTTAAGAGTATTAGGAAGGGGCTTGTGTACCGATGAAAATGAAAAGCGAAAGAGGGATTATGGCCCCTCCGCGTATGCGATAATCGACGTAAATTGAGTCAATATACTCGTTAGTTTATCAATGCAGGCTTTATTAAGATATTTCGTGTTCATTTTTTTAAGTTAAAACTTTTAAACTAATTCAATAAGCGCCGATTTCGTGAACTTGCTTTATCAACTAGTCGATCACAAGGCAGTGTCATTATATTTCACCTTTCAGGATTAAAGACTGTGATATAATATTTTAAAATAAACTCTGAACACTTTATCCTTTACAGATATTCTTAATATTATGTTTCTATCTACAATTGCCGTGCAGCCCGTAAAGTTAGTCTGGTCTGACACCCGTCGTCGTAACAATCGTCTCATTTATTGTAACCGACGCGGAGCACGTTAGCACCTATAAGAGTATCTCGCAAACACTCTACGAGATATTATATTTTAATTACATAGAATTCTTAAATACTAATATATAATCGTTATTTCCAGAGAGTTAATAATTAATGCAGTTTTAATGAGTATACCTTGTAATTAAAAGGCAAATAAAAAACGTAGGTATACGAATAATGGAGTAGTAAGCTCTCAAAATGTTAAGGCAACCATTAGTTAAAGCTCTCGAAGTTAAAAAATAAAAGCCATTAATTAACATAGAAGGGGTCGTGAATATATAATAAAAACACGGAGGTAAATCCAGGAACAACGAATAATTATTAACCACTATTCCAAGTAAAAAACATTAGTACACGAGTGCAGGGCTGCAACCCTGGAAGCTGTGCATTTTTGTCGTGCTGGCGTGTGCGTAAGCTCTCTCTCTCTCTCGAGCTTATTTGTTTTAGCGCTAAAGCTCTTACGTTTTTCCGCGTATAAAGCTTAATTCGCCGGCCATAAAGGTCGCCGCTCGCGTACTGTCCCCGTTATTTTAAAAGTCGTTCGTAGCACGGTCGCAGCCTCGAACTGGCGCAGCCAAAACAAAGAAAAAAAAAAGAAGGAAGGACGGGGGAAAGAAGAAACGCAAAGCCTCGGGGGGTAGCGCAACCGATGTATCTCGAGTTTTAGCAGCTTTGCCGCAGGATCCTTAGATCGGCCGGGGGTGGTCCTTTACCTTTATCGCACCGCCGTTTGTTTTCACTACCGCGCCGGGCACTTGCTGCTGCTGCTGCTACCTCCGCCTCCAGGAATATAGATACCTTCCACTTTGCAACCGTTTTTGTACAGCGCTCGCTTCTTTTCTGCGCTATTTTTCGTGCCGCGCTCGCGTGCTGCAGGCAACGGCCTCTCTAGCGCTCGGCCGACGAAAATCGTCGTTGGCGCGGACGTACGATCGCGCCTCGGGAATTTACGAGGCTCCTTCGTCGCTGTCGTGAGAGCGCACCTTCGAATGGCACGGCGATTTCCGATACGGGACGTAGTAAGGTTCAAGTATGTGTATGGGCTCTCGCCGCCCCGTAGCGCGAGAGCGAGGACTTTATTAATGTACCGCGTCGTTCTGAATCCCGCGATCATTTGTTAAGGAGCGCGCGCACGTGTGTTGGTATATAAGTGTATGGGTATATACTTCTCTCGATACGTCGCCGATATTTCCTTCGTGAATAAATCACCGTCGCTCTGCGCCGGACGTACGTGCGTGAATTGTAGGTAAGCTTTTAGTGTGGCGTGGAAAGAGCGAGCAAGAGAGAGAAAGAGAGAGAGAGAGAAATGATCGATGGAATTGTTACATAGTTAAGGCGCAAGCTCTGAGTGCGGCAATTTTTTTTACCCTGAGTGGACGGCGATGTTTCGTGTTTTATTTTTAAGTGGAGCCTTTTTTTTAGAAGACTATAGTCTTATATGTGTGAAAGAATTTTTAAAATAATTCTCTGTTTTTATGCTTATGCAATGTAAGTATACTTATAACATAATTTCTTTATATTTATATTATATATTTAAAATAAATATAATTTTCAGGCTATTTACTACTTACCGTACTTTGTACTGCTAAATATATAAAATGTAATATTTTTAAAATTTTTCATTTTTTTTCTTACTGCAAAAAAGTAACTTTGAAGCTCATTTAATATGATGTTGGATTAACCGCGCAAAAAACTTTCAAAAATATCCATCACCATAATTACGTGTATTACTTTTTATCCTTTAGCTTTTTTTTAATATAAATTTTTGTAAATAAATATTACAAAAATTAAATTAATTTGTTTACCAAATGAACCCTATCAAAGTTTATATAGTTAATATCATAAACCTATATATATTTTTAACCTTATCAATTCTTACTTGTAACAACTTACCTCTTTGAAATTACAAACTTGCCATACTTGGGTCAAACCGGTCCCAGCGGAAAAAAAATGTAATTACAAATATTGTCATTAAGGTTTCCTACATCATCTTTGGACGTTACTTTTAAAACTAATTCATGTTATTCAGCCAAAATTAAAATAGGGACATGAGGGAATCTGGTCGATTTTCAGTAGTTATTTTATTTGAAAAGATAACCTTTTTTCTAGTTGACAATATAATTTGCTATTTTTATATCTTGTTATTTAAGTTTTATTATTATTTAAGTAGTTATCTTTTATATCTTGCTATTTTTATATCTTGTATCAATTATAGAGTTATTTAAAGAAGTAAAAACTTATATTTAAATAGAAATGTAAAAAAAAGATCTCTTATTTTATTCGTGTTGGATCTCATATAATATTCAAATGAGCTATTTATACAATGGGCCTTCGCACTTACCCAAATGTTCGCTCAGAAAAATGCATTTAAAATCAAAATATTCCATATGGTAGTATAAGTTTATTTTTTATAATTAAGAAGTGGGTGCTAAGCATTATAGTTCAACTTCGTTTTTTTATTAATAACAAAGTAGATTTAAAAACTTGAATTTTACATTTGTGTATTTGTTTGGTTAACCTGACCTAGCTTTGTTATATATGGAACATTCACATAGAAATTCAGAGAAACATACGAAAAATGATTTTTTCCCCATACTTTAAATATTAAAACGGTTTAGTTTAGTTTCACGTGAGATATAAATTTTATATTCCCTTGGAAAATTTTTCAAATTTTCATGAAAAACCTTTTAAAATAAAGCTTTTATCTGACGAATTTACAATTCCAGCTTTTGAAATTAGACATAAAAGCAGCGTTTCCGACATACCTAATACGTCACCACTAGTATACGCGTCAAATTATAACGCACTGCGCAGCATCGCACTCTCTTGCTATCTCTCTCATTCTCTCGTGGCTCTCTCGCGCTCTCTTGCTCTCTTCCATGCTCTCCCCCTCTCTATTGCACGCGCTTTTTCGATGTCTCGCTCTCTCCCTCTCTTGCTCTTTCCCTTTCCCTAACTCTTATTCTTGTCGAAATTCATCTCGCGCATTTCAAAATACAACACGTGCAAGCGTCCGCGCGAAAGACAATAACTTGAGAAGCAAGAGTACAAAGATAACTTTATAGAAATAATTCTCCATACATCTTACGCACGTGTACGCTTTTCGCTTGGAAAATCTCACGAGTCTCTTTTTTTTATTCCTAAACGCATCGTAAAATGTCCTTGAACAAAATAAGAAACATATGGGGGTCCATTTTGTGAGTATAACATGCATACTCCGCATGGAAATCCAGATACAATATTCGCGATGTTTGAGAAGGTTTTATTTCCTCCGTGTTTTTGCTATCAAGGTATCTGCCGACACTTGTCGGTTTCCCACTATCTTTTCCACTTATTGTCTCGTGTCAGCGCTCTCTTGGTACATACCAAGAGAGCTTCGATTTACCAAGTGAGAAAGAATCCTATCGCAATAACCGTTTTGTCCGCCAATTCTCGGCATTTCTCTTTAGTCGTCGCCTCTCCCCTTCCTCATCCTTCCTCTATTTTTCACACTCGTTTTTTGTACTCTCTGGAAGAGCGCTTTTCAGGAGGCTGGACAGACTATAAGAAGAAGACAGGGGAGGGGAGTGAGGAAGTGAGTGAGAAAGAGTACGTGCGGTTGTATGTGAGAGAGAGTGAGTAAAAAAGTGCGTGTGTAGATGTGTTTTGATGCATTCGTGGAGAATAATTTTTTGCAAGAAGCTTTTCCTAAAGATTTTTCGCATTGGAAATGGTAAGATACGGTAGAATTGTATTATTAAATTGTAGCACGATTCCGTGCTTTCATGTTTATAACACTCGCGCTTCTGAATATGCGAAATAGCGTTTTTTTTTTAATGATAAGATGATGATGTGGAGATTTCAAGTTGCCTTGTTTTTTCCAGAAGTATCCTTTTCTATATTTTATTACATGAACGTTTTTCAAATTTTCATGTGTAATTATTTCAACGAAGTTACTCAAATTTTCGAGTAATTAACTATCTCGTCCACTTGAATATTTTTATGATACGTTATGCACAAACTTTGTAACGGTGATTCACGTTAAATTTTTGTTGTTTTCAAACTTTTATAAAATTCAGTATAGACCTGAAACTGTAGCACGTAATTTTTTTTAAACATTTTTTAATATTCCGTTTAATGGAAATCCACTTGTACAAAAAATTTTAATGGATCAACAATTTAAATGCCTACACTTTTATTAATTGCTCACTCCACGGAAATACCTGTGCTAAAAGTATACATAAAATTAAAGCTTCGTCGAACAAATGACTCTTCTTTCGATTTCAAATTTTTATTTCCTATGTCAGCTACAGTTTCTTCGACAAAACTAATCGAGCGCGACTGCGAGCTACCTCTCTAAAACACTTATTAACGATCTCGCTCGGTTGTATAAATTAATACAGGCGCAATGTCTCAGAGCGAGAGAAACGCGCGGTATACCGGCAATATTCTCACGCGCGCCGGGGAGAATACGTGTGCAATTGCGGCAACCGCGCGGGAGTTATATTACCCGGGGCGCGTAGCCGGTCTCCTCGCTAGAAGAAGCTCGTTATTGTTGTTCGCACGCGCGCGCTGAACTGTCCTTTCATAAACGCGACCTAGCGCAGCTGAAGCGTGAACGGAGGGAGGGTGAAAAACAGGAGCATCGCCGGCGATTAAGACGAGTCGCGTGTATATGTGCATCGCTGTATGTAGATGCAGATGACAGATAGGGTAAAATTGCTCGCACGGAAAATGTTTTCCCGGTTTCTGTTAGTCAGCTCTCTTCCTTTCTGTATTGCTGCGTAATGGTTATGGATATGTGGTTCTTCGAACTCTTTTGAGATTCGGATAAGTGGAAAATTATTTTAAATTAATTAAATCTAATTTGAATAGTATAAATGTCTGATTTTATGCAAGGTATGAATGTTTTTTTAATAATTTCCTAGAAGCCCTCCGACGATTTCGCAGAAATTTTCTTTTACAGCGTTTGTTTAAGCTCCACCTTGTGTTTCTAAGACAAGAATGAATTTCAGCTCCCTGACCGGAAAAAAGCCAACCGTTTAGAACTCGAATTTTCGTGGAAATAATATAGCCAATTTGAATTTCAGCATTAAATTCAACAACCTTCCCGTCAGTCGAGAACCTTCTTGACCTAAACGCAGAGCAGATAAATTCTAAAATTATTACAACCGCGTGAAATCACTTTAATACAAATATATCATCTGCACTCCCGTTCTCGAAATCCTCTTGATTCCAATTCCGTTATTCCGCAGCTTTCTATATTCGGAATAACGTTCGGGCTCTCCGATTCCCGCGAAAATGCGACCCCCCGCGCGTAATATCATTCGTCGCCTGGCAGTTTAGGCAGCGCCGCGCGCGTCGGTCGTGTCTCTCCCCGAAGTGGCCGCACCGAGCGAGAGAAGGAGAGAGACACGGTAACGAGCGCGACACCTGCGCTCGGCACGCGAGGCTTTCGCGAGGACGGTTATCGAGTTACCAGTTTGAATATTCACGGCGGTATACCGGCGTCGAGCACGCGCGCGTTCGCTTGCTCGCACGTGCGCGAGAAGGTTGGAGAGAAGGAGGACGATCGAAGCGACTGAGGTGTGGGGAAGCGGAGAGGCGACGAGCTATAGGCAAGAAATTAGAGGTGGGAAAGGTGTATGGAAATCTGGGCCGGGGATAGATAGTTTGAGCAGTGTCGAATGTTTCGTATATTGATGCTGCGACGGCAGATTCCTCGGTTTCATTACTGCGCCAATTGTATTGTGAAAAGATCGTTGCTGATAAAAATTACCTGATTTTATAATAATTTTGAAGGAAAACAGTCAATTCTTTTGAGAGGTCTAAAGACGTTTTCTTAAAGTAGATAAGGTCAATGTCCTGTCTGCCGTTCCATTATTTATATGGATAAATTCCTATCTGTACACTGCGTAACGAAGTACGTGATTGAAGATATTTTAATATCATAACAAAAAACTAAAATCATCTTCAAAACCGGTACATAATAACGAAAATCACGGAAAATTTACTGCTCAATCGGTATGATTTACGCCGATTCGAACTAAATTCCGAATGCAGACTATAGCTCAGCAAAGCCTAATAAACATAAAAATAAAAATAAATGGAAAAAGTATTAGGGGACCGTGGGAGAGAGGACGGGGGGAAAGGCGACAGAGGAAACCCGACGGAGAGAGCCGGGGGCACGAGATAAGGAGAATAAATAAAGGACGGGTAGAGAGACGAGGAAGGAGGTAGTCCAAGCGAAGACGCTCCTCTCGCTCCCTCGTGTGGACTCTGCAAGAGAGAGCGAGGTTACGTAGATTTTGCCTCGTTGAGAATTTACGAGGAAGGAGGTCAAGTTGATTTTGTCCCCGCGGAATTGACTGGCAAACGACGGTGCGGTGGCTCTCTCTCTCTCCCTCCCACTCGTTCGCCTCCCCTGTTCGCTTGCTCACTCGCTCGCGAGAGACGTGACCGACGTTATTTATTGTCGATAGAGCGATCAAGGACAGGAGCGTTATTTCTCGTTAAAGGGGGGCGACGCTGTGCGCGCTCCTTCGCCGCCCGAAGAGAGTAAAAGATGGATTTCCCGAATGCGCACTTTTTCCGCTCTCGCTCGGGATCTGTACCGTCGTGATGCTTCCTTACGCGCGCGCGTTTCCTTCATCGATTGTTAAATGAGGCCGCCTAGCTGGGATTAAAAGAATGATAAGTATGGGATTTTCGGATGGCTGGATTTCGCCTCTTTAAAGATCTTGATTGGGAAAGAGCACAAGAGCGATGGTGGATTAAAGCGTGTTCGATTTATCGTTGGATTTTTTCTTTTGGAACAATTTTTGTGCATGAGATTTCTACCAAATGAAACGTTATTTTGCAAAATTCTTTGAAATAGAATTTCACGGTTTTAGGATAAAGGTAGGTCTCCTGGTTTAGAGGATTCGACTTTTATTCAGGATATCGATTCAAAAATTTTCAAAGCACTATGAGATATAAATGTTCATGAGAAATGTTCAAAGGATTCCAAGAAGTAAAGTCCGTAGAAGTACCCATCAGTGAATTTTGAATTGCTCTTGTTATGTGTACATATTTTCCATATCAGTTATTGATATTATTTTTCTTTGATTTAAACCGTTTTTCACGGGAAGGCTCAAAATAAGTAAGTGAAAACGTTGATGAAATGCTTTTCCGTATCGAAAATATGAAATATTAATAAATACAAAAAGTATTTCGCTTGAATGTTTCATATTTTACGAGTAAATTGAATAAAAAATCTCATGTTAAATTAAATTTTGAATATATTCCATGAAAAGTTTGTTCAAGGGGTTGGAAAATTTATACATCCGACTGAAAATTATTCAATTACTCCATATTATATTTAATAACTATTATATATACATTAATTTAAAAAAAAAAATTCAAAGAACTTCGAAATTAAAAGCGAACACTCGAATACCATCTGATTTTTCATACATAGATGAACGACTAAATTCTCAATCTCATTCGCAAATCACGCGTATACTACCCCTCGTGCAGCACCTAAGCGCAAAATTCGGCCCAAAAAAAAAGGAAATCACTCAAACCGATCAGCAGCGCGATAACCCCCTCGCCATGCACTTTTCATCCCTTGCAAAGAAACAATAACGACATATCGTAGAGCCGCGTTAAATCACAGAAACGGTGAATCGTGCGCGAGCACCTACCGGATGATGAACGCGCGCGTTTTAACTCACCCCCAACACGCGCGTCCGCAATCGCAGGCGCCGATAATTATAATCAGTCGGCCAGACGAAGCAGCTCGGCACCGGTACCAGCAGCAGCAGCAGCAGCGTTGACCCGGATGTATATATGCGGGAGAGCAAAAGCGAGCGAGACAGATCTGGCTTGTTTGCAGAGAGGGGTGGTGGCGGTGGTTGGTCGCGGGCACTGGGCGCTCTCTCGCCATGTCTGAAGCGCGGCGCGACGGAGGGTGGACGCAGCATTTACATCATTTAATTTATGAGCCTCTCCGCCAGCCGCCGCTGCCGCGTCGTAAAGGTATATGGATGTGAGCGGGGAGGGAGAGAGTGTTTGATACAGGCGGTACGCGGCCCGCCAGAGGACACATACTAATGCGACTCGAATAAATTTGCATATGTATGTGGCCGAATGCTGATGCGCAAGAGAGAGAGAGAGAGAGAGAGAGAGAGAGAGGGAGAGAGAGAGAGGAAGAGAGAGAGTGAGAGAGCGAGTAGAGTAGATAAAGGGCGAGCGCTGGACGCAGGGCATTGTATAGTAAGCGCTTGCGACGACCTTGTGGAGAGAGAGAGAGAGAGGGTGGGAGGGAGAGTGCAGAAGGGGACCTTGGAAATTGCCAATTAGATCTCTGGAGGCCTCGCGCCAGTGCCCGAGCGCAAAGCTCTCTCGGGGATGAGGGGGGGAGTGAGAGCGAGTCGTCGAGAGGATCGTCTCGACGGCTTGTTCCATACCACGCCGTCGTCGTCGTCGCGGGGGCTAAGTGCGTCGACTGTCTCTCGAAGCTACGCCGCTGCTCTCTGTGTGTTCGCGCTCGCGTGTAGCGTATACACCTTGTGCGTATATATAGGCCGCTATATCGGCTTGATGCTGTGTGGCAGTAGCACGGATGTAGAGGGAGACACAGAGAAGCTCGCTTCGTGGAATTGCAAAGGGTGCTTTGCTATACTTGTGGCGCGGCGTGGTATCGTTGGAGCTAACTTCAATGATTTAACGTTGCTATTCGTTTATAAGAGAGACACTAATGAGTATGGATTCTTTATAATCCAAGCTCGTTTCATTGAAAATTCCCGCTAGTTTCTGTGTGAGACGCTTTTGAGGATGAACGTGTTCAAAAAACAGCCCCATCGTACAAGTAGTTTTTTTTCGTTCTTTTTTTTAGAGCAATCAAATGTAAGTATAATCTTCTTACACTTGACAATGACGCACTCAATTAGCTCGTCCTCATTTGGAACTGTTATAATTGGCTGCATGATAACCTTGTGACGATTCGTAGTATATTTGAGAAAACAGACTGCGCGAATGCGGTATTAAGTATTTATATATTTGAGTGCATTCGTCGTCGTGTTTATTTTCCAACTCGACGATACTTCGCAGCTTGTTGACGCTGCGCGAGACCGAGATGGGAGCTTTTCTGACGGGAGATGCGCACTTCATGATTTTAAATAGGTACTGTTCAAATACAATTTAGAAATTTGAAAATCGCTTTATCAAGCCTGTAACGTCATCATGGTTTGTGAGAAGAGATGGTTAATGATTGATTCAGTGAAACTTTATGAAATTCTGTTATTTTGAAAATGTGGGATATCACTTTCTGGTTCGTTTTACTTGAAGTGATCGTGAAAAGAAAGTAGAAAATGATGTTGGTTTTTATTGCTATATAAAAACGAAGATTAAAGGTTGAGTGAAACTGTTGCAAGTTCAAGTTTAGTGTCAACTCAACTTTCGTTCGTCGAAGTTGTAATAGAAATCAATTAGAAATACACTCTACGCTGTGATTTTAGCGTACAAACTATTTGTACCGACTTTGGAGTGATATATACTTTTTGAGCTCGCCCATACCGTCAATTGGATACTCTATAGTGCTTTTCCGATTGGCGTCTCTGCTCCCTGCTTCCCATAAAATTGTACTTCAGACCCAGATATATATTTGAACATATAAGCGTGTTGCCTAAGGTGAACTTATACAAAGTACGGGGATGTTCGATATTGACCCCAAGTTTAATTGGCAGGGATGAAATTCCGTCTAATAGAGATCAGACTCGTTCAAGAATAGTTGTTTCCATATAGGAGTTTCTATCTTCATTGTAGCAAGCTATTTGGAAAGTATGCGTGGGCAGAACTAAGATAATGAATGGTTATTAAATAGTGCGGTTGTATTATGACATTTCGGAGTAAATGCTGGTAGAAGTTGGAATTGCGAGATTGAATTGCTGTGCATTAATGAATTTTTGGAAATAATTTTTGAATGTTCCTTTGCATAGTTTCAGTATTTGATTATATCACTATATTGTCAGTTATGTACGTAATATTTATTGGTCAAATTTAATGAACCAACCAATACATTTAAACGAAGTCCATAGACCATAGTTTGAACGAATGTGTTCTTTTTGTGAGAGATGAACTATCAAATGTCAAATATATTTCTTGAAAACATTATGGCCAATAGCAAAGATGCCACTGTTGAAATAATTAGTTAAGATTAAGTAGCCCATATCAAACAAGGCACTTTCTTAGCACGAACTACGGATACTCAACTTAAGTTGTTTATATACCAGCAGCATACAGTTAAACTATAATCTGTATATTATTTATGATCTTCGCAACTTCAGCGATTGTTTAGAGGATTTTTTGCTTCTATAAAATTATGCGTGGGCGATGTCAATATGTTATCGACGTTTTAGCTTACAGAATGTGATATAAATATGTAAAACATATTCGGGCCCCCAAGTGACGCTGAAGCCAACGCAGCAAAAACTTTTAGTTTTTCATCTTTTAAATAGATATCTGGCTAAAATGTTTATTCGATGGCTGCGTATTCCTTATTAAAGTTATTGATAAAAAATAAGAATCTAAAAGGTATAGGAGACTTACTTTGTTCAAATAGATTGAATAAACCAAGTACATACGTGTTCGTGGTGTTGAATCCTTTACAATATTATAATACTAATTTTATACGGACTACCGAAGATGATCGATTTTGCAAAAACACTTTTTCGATCACACACTCTGCATTTGTATTGGTTTTACGCAGCTTTTGTCGTCGATTTGGTAGCCCCCTTGAAACAAAGAGCATGCCGTAGTATCGAAAATAACCCAACGGCCTTTGTCGACAACGTGGCGCACGCACGAAATATTTCTATCGTCAGCGCTAAAAGTTACAAAATAAACTTGCAAAGCACCCGTAACTCTGCTCCGGCACGTGTATATACAGGAGAAAAAATTATACGCTCGTGTCCGTACAGTTTGCAAGCGAGCAGTCATCCCCTCGCAAGCGAGCGCTCAATCCCTCCGGTGGTAAATTCCGCGACAGAGTATAGAGCAGCGTATATACGCGTGAGTCAATCGTAAAATTACGAAAAAAAAACACAACCCGCAGCCTATAAAACAGAAAGAGTGGAAGGGGAAAACGAGGACGAGGCGGTGCAGTAACGCATCGCGTGAAATAGACCTCCTGCGTAAGGAAAAAGCCGCGCGCGTTATAATCCTGCAAAACACTGCCGGCGGCAATTTAAAGTGCGCGCGCGCTCGCCCGACGACGGGATCGACATTACGCGAAACAGCGCTACACTGCCTGCACTTTTTTTTATAGCCGCGCTCTCTTTCTCTCTGTCTCACTTTTTCTCTCTCCTATGCGTTCGACCATTTCTCTCTTTCTTTCGTCCGCCTATGCTCTCGCTTTAGCCGCGATTCTATCTGCCATAGCTTTCTTTCTCGCGTTCACTTTTGCAACGTTTGTGAGCGCGCACGCTCTTTTTCTCCGTCTCGCTGCCACTGGGTGGAAAAAAAAACGAGGATGGCTCTGGGGAACGGGTGATTTTCGTTCTGAACGGCTGAGCGGTGCAACATGCCCGCGAAATCAATACTGTCGTTTAAAAGGCATATATAGAGAGCCGTGCGTGCACGCGGCCGTAGAATACGCCGGAGATTCTGCAAGTCGTCGGGCGAATGTAAAAGTTTTAAAAGCTTGCATTTGTGACAGTATGGGTATTACGGAGAATAGGAAATTGATGAATAGGAGGGAAAGGGATTTGGTCCCGCGTGAAATAGAGGAAAAAATTCTCTTCAATTTTTCAAATCGAAAACTGTATAGGTATGCTGAAAGAGAGGTGGGAAAATCGAATATAACTTAGTGCAAAATGATCAGATAATATTTTGTTTGTTTATACGAGTTATTCTCAGCAAAAGTGCGGAGATTATGTCCTGTAATTTTTTCAAGAATGATTTTTCCTTCCGCTACTGCGGGACGCTCGAAAAACTCAACTTTTCATCCACTTTACAGGCACAAAAAAGAACTCACATAAAAAAAAAAAAATAAAAAAAATAGTTTGCATATCTTGATAAGAATAAAATCTCCTGGTCCATCCGATAATATCCCGCTGATGCGAAACCTGATATAAAACGTTACGCACCCTTAATTATTCATTTCATATTAGTAAAAAAAAATCGAGGAAACCGAAAAAGTCATGTGTAAGCTAAATCGCCAATTTAGGCTCACACTCTCACTCCTTGTTTCATTTGAATGACTCTTTTTCCATCACGGAACAACGCATCGTGGTTGATGAAAAACTTTAAATCTTTGTGACTTTAAATATTATATCAACTTATGCGGTTGTGCTAGATTACACCTTGAGACTGCCTTCCCAGTTCTAGCACTCACGTCACTGCTGCTTATATATACCTATATATATACATACGATATCTAAGAGCGCGGGTATACGAGTGGTCCCCTCGTCTTTTACCCTCGGCGCGAACTTGGATCGAGGCGTAACTTTTTTAATGACGGCCCCGCTCGGTCGGCCGAAATACCTCTGTACTCGAGACGCTTGTAAAGTACGGTCATTGCGAGCGAGCGCGCGCAGTGATGAAAAGAGAGCGTCGAGGGCGACGCTGCAGCCCCCCTTTTTTTTCGTCGTCCAGCCTCAAATTAAAAGCGTCGGCGCGGCTGTGGCGGCACTGGTGGGCGCAATTACGCTCGGCAAATTTCCCTTCAATTAGTCCCCGAGATATCGGGGTCGCGAAACAATGAAGCTCGTCCCCGCTTCCGGCGCATCTCTCTCTCTCACCTACCCCTTCCCGCGGCCGCGTCCATTGCGGGACGTTTATCGCTCCGTGGCCGCTCCGCCCTCGCTCTGTGTATGGCCTCCTTTTATACGTACACGCTGAAATTACAATTAGGGGATCGAGCGCCGATGAAGATGGAATTGTCGCGTTCGCGCGCGGTACACGAGAGCTGGAGTTTAATGGCCTTTTTACGATGTCATTTGAGCTCCTCTCTGTGATCTTGTGTTTTGGTTTTAATTTTCACTCGCAAGCTTTTTCCAGCGAGAGACAGAGGGTACGGTTTAGAGGGAGGTATTTTATGATTACATACTGTAAAACAGAAAAGTAAGAGTTGGTGAAAAGTTAGGGGGTCTGGAAATTTTAGTATATAACTTATAAATTGCTTCATTTTCTTCTTTAACGTATTAAATATCGCTGCCAATTCATTGGCACTTAGCTTCCTCAAAATTAATTTTTTGTCCTATTGCATAAATTATTTTCATTAAAAAGTACAATGAGAGGTAAAAAAATACTATTTTTTAAAAAACAAGTCGATATTATTTCCACAGCACCTTGCGGTAAATATCATAGTGGTTTTTTTTTCACAGCAAATGAAGGCAAAAGATATTTTTAAGAATTATTTTTCATTTAATTAATTTTTAGTCAAGTATTTATTTACAATTAATAAATTTATTAACTATGCTGATATCAAAATGAAGAAATTTTTATAAAGGCTTGTATACATATACGGATGCCTATAACTTGAAAAATACATTATAAAAAAGTTTTCGATGCTCAACTTGGGTAATGGTCCGTGCAGTTCCACTATACCCCACCAAAGTATCGCAAATTATCGGTTCAATTGCCGATCAAGTTTTAAACATCTTGTCATTTAGCTGCTGTATGTTTTCACCCTAAAAAGCGATCTAGGCTGACAATGAAATGTTTGAAACTTTGTCTAAGGCACTATTTACTACAGTCGGTTTAGTACATTCATTCCAACGACAATTTATATTCAATAAAAATGTCCCCCATACAAAATTACTCATGCCAAGTTTAACATTCGGGAGAAACCTTCATTGCCCAGCTCTCTAAATCGCAAGAAAAAAATAAAGGTATTCATATATTCTCCCTCTCTCTCTCTCTTGCAGATCATGAAAGTCTAAGGGCAACGGAGCTCGCAGCTCGCGACCGATGGCTCGTACCGCGCAACCAGCGGCAGCGGCAGGGCCTCCGAATCCCGCTTTATGGCAGCCACTACGGTGAGTGAAGAAAAAAAAAGTGTATGCTCGTAAGTCGACGACGCTATACATATATATATATATATATACACACAGCGCGCGGTCGCCGAGAGATTTACCGTGGGCTCGGTAAGAGAACGCCCCTTGCGGATTTTAAAGCACCGTATATTATGCGGGGAGGTGGACAGAATTGCCCTTGAGCCACTGGACGTTGTTTAGTTAAACATTTTCTTTTTTTCCGTCAAGTACGTTATTTTTGCGTATGGAAAAGTTAAAAGGTTATTAAAAGTTTTCTATATATATTTTGCATGCATGCAATTTCGGAATTTCCGAAAATTTTTTACACGAAGTAATAATAATAATCAACGAAGAGGATATATCTTGGAAAGCTCGTTGAGAAGATGAGAAGTGCAGCAGCGAGAAACTTGACGTCTAGATGGGATTGCAACAGGTATAACTGCACCGAAGTAATTACAGAACTTGAAAATACACTTTATCGTTCTATACCAGCACAATTGCAGGGCCGCCTCAAAGCCACATCCAGAGCAAAGTGTATTTAACGCTGCGTACTTTTCCTATAAAATTTCTTCCGATAATAATTTTAAATTCCAAAACTTTCTCTCTCTCTCCCTCGATCTCTATTTATCTACCTGATAAATTTGTTTTCACAGCGCAGCGTATATATAGCCTACTCTCCCACATTTAAAACAATGTCCCTTGATCACGGAAGCAAAACAACAGCCGTAATTCCCCAAACGCCCCGAAAGTCCAAGCCAACTTTTCTCGATCTCTCCCTTCCCCACACCACAGTCCTCACCCATACCCGTATCCCCCCGTGTGTAAACGATTTTGCGGCTGAGGCAATATAAGACCTCGCGCTCTCGGCAAATGGCTCCGGCGCAGGTATAACGATAATAGGTGGACGGCCGGCCATCCTGAACGACGACGCCTCGTTAGGCGCTCCCCTCCCCACAGTCGGAGCTAGAGAACGAGAGAGGAGAGAGAGGGAGGGAGAATGATAAGTATAGATATATGTATACGCAGCGAGTGAGCGAGAGATAAACCACGAGAAAATGCCGTTGCATCGGACAGATAAAGGACCTAGTATATGTGTGTGTGGGCGCGCGTGGGCTTGAAAAAGCGCTCGGTCGACTCGCGCGGACGTTGTTGAGTGTGCGGCTAGCCACGCGTCGTATGTCTTTTCCCTCGCTGCCTCTCGCCATCGCTCTTTTTTCCCCGAATTAAGTGAAATGCCGATGACGAGGACAAGCGCGGCCCCGACCGGTGATCTCTGCTTTATCTCCTGGTTCCGCACCGTCGATATAACGCGCCGCGTGACGCCGAGAGGTCGCTGGCCTCCTCTCGTCGTCCTGTATACCGACGAGTGACGTGTATTTCGGACGGTTTATATGTTGCCGAGTACGTTGTATATGCTGCGGGATGTAGGACCATAGAGGAATCGAGCTTTTATTTTACGTGTGCGGCACGCGGTGTGTAATTACGGCTAAATTTCGGCGCTTTTCTGATTGAACTGTTGCGCGCGCTGCTGCACGCTGATGCGTTTCTAATTGAACCGGCTATAGCTTTCTACCCACGGTAAACGCTGATTCGTTGGAGGGGCGGTTATTAAACGATTTTTACCCGCTGGTGTTCCGGCAACGCTGCATAATTGTAATTATACCACCGGGGGAGTGCATACGCTCTCGACTAATTAGGATCGAGAAACGCGTTTTGTATAGTAATTGAACATTGTAATGTATTACTGTATGCGCTCTTCTGAGCGGTGGCGTTTTTATTAAAGCGGGAATAAAAATTTTAGTGTAAAGAGATATATAAAGCAATTCCCGCGTTTATAATGCAGAAATTTTAATCATAAATATACGTTAATTCGCATGAAAAATGAAAAAAAAAAGAAAAAAATGCATATCTACATGAAACTTACGAGATGCACTGACTTTCATGCATGTGTATATAATTTCAGGTAAACAATGAGAGCGCCGACGTAAAAATTTCACCTCTCGCCAATCGAGAATTTCACGAGATTATTTATACACAACATCCGGCTCCCTTGTGCTCGCGTGTACCATATTATAAGCGAAGCGGATCCCATTACCAGAAGTATACGTGCGATGCATTAACGATGCTCTTCCCCAAATATCGACGTCACGCATGGCGAGTCCAGAGCGGTGGGGGTAAATTTCACGCTCGATCGTCCCATTTTATATATCCAAGCTTATAAAGTAACCTTAACGAAGGCAAATTTCGAGAGCTTAGCTCTCAGGGCGGTGTGATCGAGCCTTTGGCGAGTGAGATAGCAAGAGTCAGGAGACATAGATGGGAGTGAGACGTGAACGTTAATATCGCTGGAAAAATATTTTCTCATCGGGCGAACATCCGCTGCTCTCCTATGCTGCCGCATACACGCACGCGTATATATACATGTATATCAATTCACGCGTACGAATACAAAGACACACGCACGCGCATACATGTATATATAACACGCAGGCATGCGGGTACGGCGGGCACTGTTGCGTTGCACGCGCAGGATCGTTGCGGTCCGATTTAGCGTAAGCGAGGCATTTCAGCGCGGGCGGGCGGGCGAGCGCACGCGGATGAAAAGCACGGAACGGGAAGAACGAACAAGAGGGGTGAAATTGAATAATGTATAAAGCGCGCCCGCTCGTGCGCGCATAGTGTGCGTATAGGGTATGTAGCGGCTCTGCGTGCGTGCGTGCGAGGCTGCTGGGTATAGGGGGTGGAGCGATTTTCATGAGCGTTGGCATAAACGAAGCAGCGGCGGCGGTGGCAGCGTCGCTCGGCTTGTCTTGTTGTAAAGCCAGAACGAGAGTATAAAACAGAGCGTAACAGACGGGTTTTAAAATTTAGAACCGCACTTCGTGGACCTTTTTCGCGGTGTCGGCTTCTTTTTTTTCTCTCTCAGGGGTGTGCGTTGCTGGTCGAATTGTTTAAAACAAGCGATTGATGAGCGTTGTCCGGGCTTTTCGGCCTTTCGGTATGCGCCTCGAGCGAAATAGGAATGGATTTTTTTTTGCTTCCTCCTAGAGGAAGCTTTGTGATTTTTGTTAATTTGTTTGTTTGTTAATTTTTTGAGTTGTTGTAAGAACATGTTATAATTGTTTTCCGAGGTATTAGAAATCAAAATACATGATTTTTGAAAAATGTCTGTATGGATGTATG